>PVKN010000725.1:0-66135 GCA_004027915.1 Capromys pilorides | reverse complement strand
GGGTGGGGGAGGGGGCTCCTGCTTCTGCTGGCCTGGATGGCCGGGCGCTGGTCTGAGCACGCAGCCTGCTAAGCTTGTACTGGACACGCAGCTGCCTCCAGCTCTCTAATTATATAGGCTTTGGCTTTTGTTCTTTAATGCTCAGAATACACGCAAACCTTGGGGCAGCTCACCAGCCACGTTCTGTCTCCCTCTACCACAGACCTTCCCAAGAAGAACTGATGCTCGGGGTCTGGGCGCCGCTGCTGGGCGGACTGGCTGCTCAGAACACAAGGTGCTCCCGCCGCTCCCGCCGGCGACACGGCTGCAGCAGCAGCAAAGGCAGGGGCTTCCACTAAGGGCTCCCTCCCTGCCACGGCCCGGGGCTCAGCGGGATGCGGTGCTTAACTAAATGTTCCAGTGACCCCCTTTCTGGTAGTTAGAGTACTCCTGTTCAGAAAGTGAGGAGCCTTTCTGAACACTCGGGGGTGTTCAGACCTTGTCTCAGGTCACCAATGACAAGAGTCTGTCTTCTTACATGGAAAACAGAGGTACACGGTGTAGCTGCCAAGCCAAAGCCGGAACAAATTAGCATTTGCTCTGTATCGGCACAGGAAGGCAGAGGCAAGGACAGGACAGAGTGACATGTGGGTTTAATGGCTGCTGTCTGATCTTTCCTTCCGTCATCTCTGTGAAGGAGCAGCTGCTTTCCTCTGATATTATTGTGAAACCAAAATGCGTGGTGGGAACACACTGAGTCCATACTGAGTCTCCCTTCAGAGGTGGTTTTGCTACACTTTGAGAACAGGGGAGCTTGATTTTTTTTTTTTTTAAGATTTATTTATTTGGTACAGGGTCTCGCTACATAGCTCGGACTCATAGTGACCCTTCTGCCTCAGCCTCCCCAGCACTGGGATTATGGCAGTGTGCCACCATGCTCAGTTTCAGTGGCCAGTACAGCATGGAGCCAGCATGGCATGTGGTACTGGGGATCGAACCCAGATCCTTGCGCTTGCCAGGCAGGCGCTTAGACCACTGAGCTATCTGATGACCTTGACAAGAACAGAGTCTCGGTGGGGGAAGGCTAATGAAATAAAGCAAAGGCTGATGCTCCAGAGTAGATAGAACTCAGCCTGAAATGAAATAGACAGATCCAATCATGGAAACAATGCATAATATGATTAAGTGCTGAGTAGAAGAAGGGAAACAAAGAAATAAGAGAATTACAGCACAGCAAAGAGAACAAAGAAGGCCTTAAGGCTTATTATCTCTTCAGTAGCCAAAAAACAAATGGGGAACAACACTATGTCTCAGGTCATGAGAAAATTAACCTGTGTGGTAGGTCTAAGAGGGTGGATGTGCGCAGCTGCTGCTTGGGAAGACGACTTCCTCTAAATTTGGAAGGAAAAAGTTTCCTGGGAAATCACAATATTCCTTATATCTGATACCAACAAACATTTCAAAAAGTAATTGGTAATCTGAGTTTGGATTTTATAATTCAAAAAACAGGAGCAAGTCAGTTTTTACTTATTTTTGCTTCCGCCCGTGTTTCACAAATAGCACTCACAGCTTGTTTTCTCCTTCATAACAGGGCGAATGGGGAGGATTCACCAATCTTTTCATTATAGAACTTTTCATACTTATTTACCCAGGACTACATTTCTCAAAGCTGGCATTAGAGTGAACCCAAAAACATGAGTCGTCTTGATTTTAAAGAGAGGCAGTCGCCTCCATGGAAAGAGTGCCTGCCCAGGAATCATGTCTGGGTTCTGGTTCCAGAAGCGCCACTGACCTGTGACCGTGGGAAGCCACGTCACGCCTTTAGGGCTTAGCTTCTTCCTGGGGGTGTGGGGGTGGTGGTGGCGCGTGCCCAGAACCCCCCACTGGGGGTGGGGGAGCTGAGACAGGAGCTGCTCCCAGGAGCTGCTGCGAGCTGAGGCCAGCGTGGGCTCCATGGTGAGACCAAGGCCAGCCTGAACCACGTGTTGGGACCCTGACTCAAAAACCCAAGAAAGCAAAACAAGACAAAAACAAAGTGACTAGACTAAACCCTGAAGGTCTGGTTTCCTTTTTAATTTTTTATTTTGTTTTATTTATTTGTTTTTTGTCAGGGTCTCACTACGCAGCTCAGGCTCACAGTGATCTTGATTTCTGCCTCCCTAGTGCTGGGATTACAGGTGCAGAGCACCACGCCTGGACTCCATTGCAGGCTCAGCACGCCCGGGGGCCGACACTGGCCCTTGCGCTTACCTGAGCAAGTGCTTAGTCCATTGAGCTATGCTGCTCCTGGGTGGGTTGGTTTGTTTTCTTTTTCTTTCTTTCCTTCCTTCCTTCCTTCCTTCCTTCCTTCCTTCCTTCCTTCCTTCCTTTCTCTTTTTGAGGCAGGGTCTCACTATGCAGTTCAGGCTGGCCTTGAGCTCACTTTTGTAGCCTAGGCTGGTTTCGAACTCACATCCACCATACTGCCTCAGCCTCCCAAGTGCTGGGATTACAGGCATGCGCCACCATGCCCAGCAAGGTTTCCTTTTTCTTTTTTAAATTCTTTTTAATAAAGTTTTTGGCTGCATTTTGGCCACCTCTCCCTAAAAAAAAAAAAATCTAAGGATTTTGTGAATTTTTAGCAAATTCCTAGGAACACAGCACCAGCAACACTGCCATTTGAGAAGCTGCTACTTTGTGCCAGTTACTGCTTTTCATTCTGTAGTTCCTACAGTCCTGTCCTCGTGGCAGCTACAGCCATGGTGTAGATCATCATTTTCATTACAGCAAGTTATTTCTCAGCCTCTTAAAATTACTATTTTTCTTCTTTTTAATTATTTTTGGGATAATTTTTGCATGCTTGCATCTGGTAATCTGAACAACAAATGTGAAGACAATACCATGAAAAATAATAACTCTAATGAAATTCTATATTGTTTATGTTTTTCTTTTATTATTTTTGTACTTTATTTCTTTAAAAAATTACCCCATTAGAGAAAAATCAAAGATCAAAAGAAAGAGCCTGGGCTTTCTTTTCTTTTTTTGACGCTAGGATTGGAACCCAATCCTCAAACATGCTAGGCAAGCATGCTGCTGAGCTACATTCCTAGCCCTGGCTTTTCTTCAAGATCCCTTAGTTTATCAAATTAAGTATTGAATGCTGAACTGACGAGTTTTAAGTGAATTTCCTGCTGGAGAGATAGCTCAGTAGAATAAGCACTGGCCTGGCAAGTGCAGGGTCCTGAGTTCAATCTGTGGTACCACACACAAAAAAAGAGTAACAAATAAATTAAGTGAATTTCCTTTTATTAAATTAGTCATAGATGTGATTAGCTTATGGGAACACAATTAGAGTGTGTATCAAAAATAACATAACAGAAGGCAATGCTTCTTCTTTTTTGGGGGAGGGTACTGGGAATTGAACTCTCAACCTCATGCTTGCCAGGCAGGCCGCTGTACTGCTGAGCTAAATGCCCGGTCCAAGCTGTGCACCGTGATGTGTGCCGTGCCACAGAAGGCACCTGGCACCGAGCAGGACTTTTGTGATTGTGCCAAGCAAGAGTCTGAGGGAGGGACAGAGGTCTGCCCCAAGGGTGGCAGGGTGCTTCAGGCAGGGCACTGTGTTGCTTGCACAGGGGTGGCTTTTGGAGTCTTGTAAGATGGCCCTATGGTAACCGAGACTGGGCTGTGAAGTCATATCTCTGTGCCTGTGGCTCCCTCTGATGTCCCAGGAAAGGACCTGTGGCTCATGGTGCTCAGCTCCTCTGTCATTCATCAAAATCCAGAAGGATCCAGAAGGGCCTCCTGTGGGGAGGAACCTCTGCCCACTGGCGTTCTACCCTCTCCACAGCATCCTGGCCAGAGCAGCCCTACGGTGGCCAGTCTGGGCCGCAGACACACTTAGCTGGTGGAAGACTTCTTGATCTGAAACCTTTCTCTGTCAAGATCTTTGTTTCTCTGCCCATCAAAATGGTTTGTTTATCTAAGATTTTTATCATTTGTTTTGGACACCAAGTACTTTTCAAGTCAGAATCCTTTCTTGGCTTCTTTTGAGGCTGTGAGACAGCATATCCCCGAGCAAGTAGCTGTAAATAACGTGTCTTTTTTTTAACTTATGATAAAATGTTGGGACCGTAATGAGCATTACTGGAAAAGGAGGGAAACTTCCAAGTCATTAACACCCATGAGAGAGGAGCTGGAGAGCGGAGGATGGGACGAACCTAAGCCCCAGCCTGCAGCATGCCAGGCTCAGAACATGTGCACCCCCCTGCTTGTCCTGAAAGCAACGGTTTCGTGGGGAAATCCGACTCCCATCACCCCCTGTGGGCCATGCATTTCTGGACTCGGAGAGCGGACTGGAGGGTCCCACCTTAGAAGCACTGCAAGTTACACAAAGAAAGACATTCATAGGAGCAGCTACTCACTAACCATCCACTAGCAAGACGCCAGCATCAGTGGAAACCAGCAAGGCCTGGCCCCAGGGATCTGCGCACATGGCTTCATGAGGAAAATTACTGCAGAAACACTGGGGCTCCCAAGGCTGCGAGGCAACACAAGCATCGGAAAATGAGTGCACCAGAAAGAACACGCCGCAGCCCACCGAACGGAAACGCACCAGGAGACGCCTGAAACGGTAACACAGACAACCTGTGGGAGGAGCCACAGCAGCCTGGGAGCTGCGCGCGGCCTGGACTCATTTATTTATTTATACTTTTCTTTTGTAAGACAGGGGATTAAACCCAAGGCGCTCTACCACTGAGATAGATCCCCAGACCTTTATTTTTAAATTATTAATTTTAAGGCAGGGTCTTGCAAAATTGCCCAGGATGGCCTTAAATTTATAATCCCTCCTGCCTCAGCCTCCCGGAATGCTGGGATTATAGGTATGTGCCACCAGGCATGGCTTGGACTCAACTTTCTTAAGAAGAAAACTCTTTAAAATACATATATAATAAGACAGCGGTGAGCTCACGTTTCTGGCACCATGACCTCTTTCTATATGAAATAACGTTCCTTGGGCAGTCGAAACACTGGTCACATTTTCTAAGCAAACGATTCTCTTTAACACCTAGAAGATGGGCCAACTGGTGCCTGGGCTTCAGAGAATTCACCTTAGTTCATGACAAAAGGAAGTCCTACAGAAATATACAAGGTCAGATCTGTGCTGCTGGTTCAGCAAAGATTAAAGTATAGACAGTGCAAGAGGACATACTGATGTAGTGTCTCAACATGAAAATTCTATCGACTCATATAAGGCTACCAAATCTTAAAGAAAAAACGACCTCTGTCTGTAGGAAAATGAGCATTCCAGCGAAACCATTCCTGTCCCCCGTGCACGTTCATGTCATGTGGACTGTCATCCTTGAGTCTTGTGCCCAAGGAGTTGTGACTCTTCACTCAACCCAAGGGCTGGAACCTCCCCGCCTGGGCCTGTGTGCAGGTGGGTATGTCTGTAGCTACCCAAAAGGGAGGGTGCTCAGGCTCACCTTCTACGGTGTCCCAGGGCTGCGGGCTGCGCACTGTGTGCACTGGTGCCAGCTGAGAGGAGAGCAGCGGGCTTCCCTATGAGCAAATCCATCGCCACAGGAAAAACACTCTGGGTGCTGCCATGGCCTGCACTGCTCTGACAGATCAGCTAAAGAATGAGGGAACGTTTTATATCCTGAAGGGCTACATGAAGGTAGGTCGCTAACTGAAAGGACATTTTCCCAAGGAGGGTTCTGGCAATTCAGAGCTTGTGACTTGTAGCAAGAGGACATGAAAATGAAAAGCCAATATAAATGTCACTTGGGAGACAGAGAAAGAAACTAGCACATTAGGTAACACCACCAAGACAAGCAGGTCTTCACAACAAAGTGTTTGGGATACTTATGCTAAAAGAGCACCTTTGTGTAGAAGGCCCAAGGGTACTAGTGGTTCCATGGAGGGCTTAGGGGAGCTTACAAACTCCCCAAACTTTATCTGAGATGCTGGATGTGCCCAGGACAATGTAACAGGCTGGCACGTGTGCAGTGCTCATCATGGGCACAGGGACAGTGAGGTCTGAGGAGCTACTGGCTACCCGGGCATGGAATGACAGAGAGCCGCTTGGATGTGGCCCCACAGGGGCCCTGGTCTGAGGATGGGTGGTGTCCACCCTCACCCCTGAACTCCTTCTACCAGGTGGGAGGCTTGGTTGTGGGCTCTGAAGAGGCCTCCAGGCTCTCCTGCCCGAAGCAGGGCTCTTCTGAGAACACTGACGTGGCTCACAACCAAATGGACACTCAGGAGGCTGACAAAGCCCAGTTCTTTGCAAACAGATGGCTCTGGGGAGCACCTGCGGGTCTCTGACACCAGCTGGCAGCAGTGTTTTTCTAGGGGTGGCCTCTGGGGGACGTGCACCGAACCCAACAATGGAAGTGCTCCTTGTTCACTGGTGAGCCAGTTACGGGTCCACAGACTTTTGTTTCCTAAGAACTTAGGGCCATTATAAGACATCGCTGCAAGGTGGTATTTTCAGCATTGGGAAACACTGAGTCCCACTGCACACAAGTGGGTAGCTGGAATTTCTGCACCTGGAGAAAGGGTATCTTGCTATCAGTCTTGTCTGAAGCTGGTTGTGTTTGAGGGTCAGTTGCATGTTCAGCCCATCATTTTCATTTTTTCTTTTTGAGACAGGGTCTCGCTATGCAGTTCAGGCTGGCCTTAAGCTCACTTTTGTAGCCCAGGCTGGTCTCGAACTCACACAGATCCTCCTGCCTCAGCCTCCCAAGTGCTGGGATTATAGGCGTGCACCACCACACCCGGCTCAGCCCAACATTTTTATGAGAGCAAGCTTGAAAGTGTGTGGGCTCAAATCAGATACATGTTGGCGTTAAAGTAAACATCTTCCCAGTTCTCGCGCTTTTGCAATGCGGACCTCTCTAGGGGCATGCCCGGGTGACTGTTCCATTTGGCCAGTTTACAGATCTGAATGGCTAAGTATACAGGGTCTTTTTTACAATACAAAATCGTGCACATAACAAGTTCATACTACATTTTTCTCGTTTTCTGCATTCTTGGTCTAATACTCAGTTTTTACCTCATGGGAAAAATGCAATCAGAAAGCAGTGAGGGCACAGGATTTTGCCTGGCTGAGTGAAATGTAGCTTAAGCAGCGTCCTCTGAGACCTAGTAAGAAATGCAGCCCGTTGGGCCCCCAGAGCTCCGGGAACAGGACCTAGGGCAGACTCAGTCACATGTTAGCTGGAGCAATGTGCTACCAACCTAGAGGCTTCCTGCAGGAACAGCGCCCTGGTCAGCAGCACAGCAACTGCACGCAAGCTCCTGCGATGTCACCTTGGTCCAGACACACCACGTCAGAACATGGATCTGGCCGGGACGTGCAGGTGACACGTGTGCACGTAAGGCACTCTGGACCGGGCCCGGCAGGCCCGTAGCTCTGCTCGGCTCATGCAGGCAGAGGCCTGAGCGTGCTGCAGAAATCCAGGGGCTCTTGCTAAAAGATCCGGGCCTCCTGTGATGCCTGTAAGGGATCTGAGCCTTCTGCCCTCAAGTTTCTCCCTAAACCTTTGCCCCTAAGAATCCAGATGCCGTCACTGAGGATAAAGGACATTCACACTTCAGCTTGCAAGTCTCCCCAACTCACCTCTTTCTTACAGATCCCTGAGGCCACCAAGCTTGATGGGGCGTCCCCTCTCACAATGGACTTCAGTTTCAGGGCCTTAAAGAAGAGACATCTCTTGTAAGGGTTGTTATCAGGCAGCAAAAGAACAGCAAAATAAAGAGTTGATTAAAAAAAAAAAAACCCTAATGAAACAGGATTCAAAGTACAGTTTCGGGCTGCTCTATTGAAGGTAAGAGATTGAGATATGGAGAAGCCCCAGGGACGATGCCCCAGCCCAAGCTACCCCCACGCACTCTGCCACTTCAATTAGCTTCTACATCAGTACTGTGACTTCTTCTTTTCTCTTTGTGGCACTGGGCACGCAGGCCAGGGTCTTACGTATGCTAAGCAACTGAGTACTCTGCCACTGAGCTATCTCCTGTCCCTCTTTTACGGTTTTTATCTTGAGACAGGGAAATTCACAATTTTGGCAAATCGCCTGCTTGTCATCCTTCTGCCTCAGCCTCCCGAGGAGCTGGGGTTACAGGTGTGCAGTACGGTGATTTCTAAACTATGAGCATTAGAAAGCATCGACGCCCAGGTTCTTCCTCTAGCTTGGTGGCTCAGAGGAGACGCCAAATAACTTTTTAATATTTTATTTAGTACAGAGATTACAGGGTCTCACTACACAGGTTGGACTCTTAGTGATCCTCCTGTTTTCAGCCTCCCAAGCACTGGGATTGTAAGCGTGCACCACCACGCCCAGTCTGGGTTACAGTCTCAGAGCTCCCTGGGGTTGGGGCCGGCACTGCATGCTGGGGATCGAACCCTGGTCCCTGTGCCTGTCCAAGTAGGTGCTTTAGTCTATTGAGCTATTTGGCCAGCCCGATTTAAACAAGGGCCGAAGCAACTGTTTGGGCAACAGTGCCCTTTGCTCCAAGTTTTCCTTGATCATAGAACTCTTCTCTGTCCACGAGCCCGCCTTAACTGAGCCAGGCCTCATCTGTGCCACTGGCGGGCCTCTGTCTCTCCTGTGGTATGGGACATGTACGTGTTCCACAGGAGCTAAGCCAAGGGAAAGTGACTTCTTCCGAGGTCTGAGGCAGAGGGACAGGTGGGAGTCATGAATGTTTCCTGGTAAGAGGTGGAAATGCAGGTTTCCTGCGAGGGACACTACCACTCCAAGTTTCTTCCTGCCAGGGAAGGGTTCAAGGCGAATTTCCAACTCTACTTTTTTTTTTTTTTTCCTTTTTCTTTTTGTGGCACCAGAGATCAAATTCAGGACCTTGTATTTGCCAGGTAGGCACTTATGCCCCTGAGCACTATATCCCCAGCTGACAAGAAAGCTCCTATCTGAGAGGACAGAAGGGAACACAAGCTGGTCGCCTCAGGGATCTTTTTTTTTTTCTAAATGTATTTACTACAGGGTCTCACTACTCAGATTAGACACGTAGTGATCTTCCTGTTTTCAGCCTCCCAAGAGCTGGGATTACAGGTGCGCACCACCACACCCAGTCTTATTGGGGGGGGGGGGCAGGGCCTGTATGGCAGACTGGGGATCAAACCCATCCCCTAGCACTTGCTTATTAAGCAGGCACTCCAAGGTGCATTTCCGAACGGGCTCCCCACCTTGCAGAGATCTCTTGACAGGCAGGAGGGTGGTCTGTGGCCGCTGCCAAGAGAAAGCTTAGAGCTGGGCCCTGGACCACTTGCAGACCTGCTGCCACAGACCGCTGTCCTCCCCTGACACCAACACGGAGCCACATCTGTCCACCATCCCAAATCTCGCTCACGGTTTCCTGGCAACCCAGAGAAATCTCAGTGCTCATCCCCCAGCAGGCGAATGTTGAGTCTTCTCTGCCATGGGCCATCCAGGTGGGACGGGACTCACAACCACACGTCTCTTGGAATAGGTCACGGAACAGAAACCCACCTGCCCTATCCTGACGAACTCTGCCTGGCGAGCCTCCTCTTTCTTCCGTGCTGATTTGGGCGATTCGG
The DNA here is from genome assembly GCA_004027915.1 of Capromys pilorides. Lineage (NCBI taxonomy): Eukaryota > Metazoa > Chordata > Mammalia > Rodentia > Capromyidae > Capromys > Capromys pilorides. The sequence goes on along the minus strand of PVKN010000725.1, from coordinate 56,591 downwards.
GTAAGACGTCACTGAACGACCGTCTATTGAGCATGTTCTAAAAGAGAAAAGCAATCGGCTGGCTGCCCAACAGTTGCCAAGTTTCTTGCTTTGGCTTGTCTTAATGCATGACTTTCCAAGAACAGAACCCCGAGAAAGCTGGCTGCCACACCTGCCTGCCCCAGGCCTGCATGTGTATTTCCACAGGTCACAGCTTCAGGAAGACACGTTCCTGTGCATGGATGTTCAACACCCCTTCACCTGCAGGTGGCCGGGAGGGAATGTCTGCTGGCATGGCCACAGAGATGGTGGCAGCAAGGATCAAAGCGACGCTTTTGCTCTGAGCGGGGCCTCAGTGCTAGGACTCAGCTTGGACCCCAGGGGAGAGAGACACTGTGGACCCAGGTACCTTATGCAAATCTGGCATCAGATCCTGGTATAAAGATCGAATCAACATGTCCAGAGTACGCCGGCGTTTCTGGGCAAAGGTTGGAGTTTCCAAGGTGGCTTTTTCACCATTAATTACTGAAACAAATCAAGTTTAAAAGGGGGTTGCAAACATTAGTAACCAGTGAACACCACCCAGCTTTCTGATACTGGTATTGCTTGCCGCTGGTCTGAGCTTTCTGGCACGAGGAAAGCCCAAATGCTCCACATCTGTGTGGACCACACCAGCTCCCCTTCCTGTGAGGACGGCAGATGCCTGAGCAGAGATGGACCTGATTCCCTGGACAGCTCCTCCTGCTTCCTGCGCACACCTGACCTCTCAGCTTCTGGGGGCCTTGGCGTTCTATTCCCAACCCGGGTGCAGCCCTGCTTCCTGTGGGATGGTGACACTCAGGCCAGGCGAGCCCTCTCCAGGGCATGCAGAGGCGCGCCCAGCCGAACCGTTGAAGGGATCAGTTTTTTCCAAGCAGGGGCAAGAAGAAAGTTAGTGCTTTTTAGATTGAAAAATGGAACATTTGAGAGAAAGGCATTCTTTAGACATAATCCATCTGCTGGGAAAAAGATGTTTTTTCCCCAAAAGACCTGTGTGCAAAACAATGTTTCCTAAGAACTGTCAATTATGTGTATTTTTATTTTTTCTTTTCTTTTTGATGTGCTGGTGGTTGAATGTAGGCCCTTCACACAGTTACACTAGCCTTTTTATAAAGTTTTTTATTCTGAGCTGGAGTCTGGCCCAGTTGCTAGGTTGCCTGTGCTGTGCCCAAGCTTGTGACCCTCCTGCCTCAGCCTCCCAAGCCTCTGTATTACAGGTGACCGGCTGGTGCCTACTGTTTTCCTTAACTCTGTGACTGGAAACGTTTTCATTAGAGGATTTTTTTTTTCCCTCCTTAGTAATGTAGAAAAATCAATTCTATAAAAGACCAGTATTTTTGTTGAAATGCTATTCCTTCTTTCTGCAAATCCACCTCTGGGCCCAGGGGTTCTGCTGTCGGCTGTCAGCCTCCTGCTCTGCCTTCCCACTGCACACCTGCTGTGCCCTTGTGGCTTCCTCAGCTGCTCTTCCACCCTGCGTATCTTTCTTCTCATTAACTGGTAGACTCTCACTGCCCTTCACCCAGTCACTCCGAGTCTGCTGGGCTCTGCCGGTGAGCCAGTCCTCTCTCCCTACCTGGGTCTGAGGGACCCCCGCCCTGGGCTGGCGCCCTGGGTTTCCAAGCGCTCTCTTCTGCCGGCACCTGCACCTGTTCCCTGTCGCTGACTCCAGTTTCTTGCTCTCTACCAGATCCTCTGGACTTGAATCAGAAGGATCCGACAGACTCAGGCAACCTCACAGAAAATGCCGGAGGTCTGGCTTGTTTTGAAGACTGCCCACAGGGCAACCCCAGGCTTGGACACCTGCGCAGCACGCAGCTGAGCTCTGGGCTCCTGCGCTCTGCCCGCATGGCTCACTCACTCCTTCCCTCCCCACCTCTCAGGCACCAGAGTGTGGGACCCAGCATTTGAAATCAAGCATACAGAAATGCAAAAGGAGAGACAAAGTCAATCTCTTCTGCAAGTGGCTTGTAGCATGTGCTGCTCCTGAGGTCAGGAGGGGCCGCTGGTGTAGGTCAAGGTGCAGGGGGTGACACTCTGGGGACGCGTGGTGATGCCTCAGTCAAGGTGTTCCTCACAGCTCTATTCCTTAGGGAAAGGGTGGGGAGCAAATGAAGACCTCTGCCAGGGGCCACACAGATGGGTGGCCATCCAATGTCCTGGCTGAGCCTGGACTTAAGTGGCATGTAACCCTCCAAGGGTCACATGTGAGGGCAGACAGACACTGGAGCCTTGTGCGGTGGTCAGGGAGGATGCACTTACAGGACCATGAAGGACAGATGAGGGAGAGAAGAAGGCAAAGGCGGGGCAGCACAAGCCTGTCTTGCCCCAGCCAGAAGGCTGGGTTTGGCCAATCCTATAGAGTAATTAAGACCAGAAGAGGAGGAGCAGGTGTCTGTGAAGAATTCTGGAAGGTTCTGGATGCAGTGTCACCTTCAGGCCAGGTGATCAAGATAGACTCAGAGGGGAGGGCGGGAGGTTTTCCAAATGCTCTGAAATCGCATGGCAACAGTGACAGAATTAGGCACTGTGCGTGGGTGGGAGGTGATGGGAGGCAGCCAGCAGAGTAGCTCAGGGCCCGGTTAGAAGGCTGAAACCAGTTTCTTCACGGAGGGCACAGACTGAGGCACTGCCAGGACCTTGGGGCTGGCTGGCAGGGGCTCCACAGAGCCTCCAGGGGATGACACCCAGGGCTTGCTTCTGATCACCAAGAAGGGCAGCCCGTCCCCAGGCCTTCAGACAGAGTAACCAAGGCCACTCCAGGAGGGGTGCGGCAGGGCTCTGAGCTCACAAGGCAGGGGCACGGAGGCAGGCTCTGGGCATCATGAGGGAGACTACTGAGGCCTGGGGCCAGGGGGCTCCCATTCACACTATGTCTGGTTCAAATGCACGCCCCTGCCCCCCAACTCTCACCATCCCTAAGCCTGTATCATAACCACTCTTTCCCCACTTCATGCCTCTCTGATGAAGACCCAGGTACACCCGTATGCAGAGACTCAGGATGGCCGCATCAGAATCCGGGGCAGAAAGGTCAGCTTGGGGGCCTTGGAGAGGGCAAGGGGAAAAAAGCGCAAGGCAGGAGGGCAGGGCGAGGCAGGGGTGGACGTGGACCTGGGAGAAAACCTGCATGCCACCATCAGAAAACCGAGCGTGTGCTGGATGGAGAACTGACGGAACACAGGCTGCTTTGACAATGACCTTTTCTCATGCAGCACCCCAGGGGAATAGGAAGAAATGTGTTCTGACACAGAACAAGTCACAGAAACATTCTGAAGTGGAGACTTACATTTCACTAGCAAAAAGTCCCTGAATTCCTGGTGGTCTGTAAACACCGGTGGGGATGGCAAGGGTGGGCCAAAGAGTGGTACACTTTCTTCTGAAAATATTTTCAGCCTATGTAGAGAGCATTCCAGAATCAGTTGGTTTTTGTTTAAAGGTCATTGATATTTTGCCTGTCAATCTGAACAGTGGCGTATGTGATGTGTTAGAATACGGATCTCCCAGCAGGACCCTAGGCCACCATCCTGGCCTCCTTTCCAGCTTCGCCAGTGCACTTCTAGGGCGGAGGCAGAGCCCTCCGGAGTCATTTGTGGTCTAACTCACTGGTTCATGGGCCAGGCCACCAGGAGGAGCAACGACCTCCACCGCCTGCCCACACTTGGGATTTACACCTTGGCCCTGCCGTGATTCTCCCCAAGACTGTCACAGGGCAGGGTCACCTTCATTCTACGCAAAGCCTGAGGCTCTGAGGAGAGAAACACATCTGCAAAGCCTCAGTCAACATCAGTAAGTGATGGGGCCAGGACTCAAACCCAAAATCCATTTGGTAAAAGGTCAAGGTCTTTTCATAACATCTTTAGGCTTTTAGATAGATTAATTTTTTTTTTTTTTTTCAGTACCGGGGATGGAACTTGGGACCTGGCAAGCAGCCCAGGAAAGAGAGCTACGATCCAACATCTCAAACTTGTCTCACATAAAGTACAAAAAATATTTCTAAAAATCCAACCCCCTCCAAAAACAAAAAACAAAACAAAACAAAACAAACAAACAAACCAACCACCACAAACTAAGCCTGACCCTTGCATCTGTGCATCAAGCAAATCTTTCCTGAAGAAAGGCAGCTCTGAAGAACATTTGTTAAGGTGAAAGCATTTGTAGAAAATCAGTCAAGAGGTTCGTCCACGAAGAGGCTCACACAATCAAGGCCAAGTGAACCGGGAAACTGGAGGATTACAACAAGAGTAACAAAAGGCCGTCACCCACCTGTAGTTGTCGTTTTGTTGGTCATATCTCACTAAGGCAAAGATATCTGTGGCAGTGGTCAAGGAAATGAATCAACAACCTCATGCTCGCAATCGGCAACTCACACCACGTAGAATTATTCTGACTGCTAGGCAGGACACCTATGGCTGGACTTCGTTAGACAGGCCAGGAGGGCATGTGCGAGGGCGTGTGCCGAGGGCTAGCGTCTGTGAGGCCTTCTGCTGGGAAGGGGTAAATCTCTGAAGTTGTCAGAAAAGCAACATGAAGGCAGACGCTAAACAACTAAGCTGCCAACGGAGCAAAAAGAGCAACTCCTTGCCTGGAAACCCAAACAAGATCCCAACACGAAATTAGTCACATATTTCATCTCACACATTTCGAGAAGGAAAGCAAATTTAAATGTTGCCACTACACACCTTCTCTCTCACTCCTTCTGGCTTTGGTAGACAAAACAAAACAGAACAAGCCAATGTGACTGGTAGTGGCTTCTAGGCAAAGCCTACTCCATTTGGGCTACAGCCTGCCAAGTCCAGAATAGCACGATGGCTGCGGTGAGGCTCGGGGTAGAGTGAGTGCCTAGCATGTGTGAGGCTCTGCCGGTCCCCAACACCACACACACACACACACACACACACACACACACACACGTGCGCGCGCACGCGCATACATGGAAATTATACAGTGAATCATATCTCAATAAATGTTTTAAAAAGATATAAAAAAATAAAGCAGTGCACCATCCCCAGCCGCCATCCTCTTCCCGCTCTTCCCTGTCCCCGCCACCTCCCACGCCCAGCTGGTCTTCCAGGGTTGTGAAGCCCTCTGCCCCCGGCATTCCCATTCCTGGGCTCAGCACAATGAATCTCCACGGATAACTATCCTCTCCTCCGTTTCGGGAAGCAGATGTGCAAACCATATATAAAACATTCAAGTAAGGGAAACCCAGGAAGAGAACGACCACTCCCCAGCCACCGTCGCCTCGCTTCCTCTCCTGAACTGCGCTCAGAGAAGTTAAGGTTTCTATTTTGTAAGAACTTCGCTGCAAGGAGGAGGAAATATCGCAGGTCTTCCATCAAGCAAGCCAGGAGATGGTGCTCCGTGCCCAGGGGTGGGAAGGAAGAAAATCAGGATTGAGGTGGAGGTGTGGGCCCGTTTCCTTTCCTAGTCTCAGGGAAGACATTTGATGGTCTTCACTTCTTGGTACTTACTAATATGCTACGTTGTTAGGCTGTGAGGAGCAAATCGATGTGTGGAGAGCAACCTACTTCCTGATGCATGAGACCCAGGGCTCTTCTCTCAGCAGCTTTACTGGGTCTCTGGGGAATATGAATACCTACATGAGAACTGATTTGGAAGATGGCTTTTGCAGAAAGCCTGCAGAGCCACCATCTTTGGCGTCTTACCTCTCAGTCATGACTGTGACCCACAGTAAGAGGGACACAAGTGGCTACTGAATTGGCTGACTTGGGGGCCTGTGGACTAGCACAGTTGTTTAAGTGTCTGCTCAGGCAAATGCAGTCAGGCACAGGGGACCTGGGTTTGATCCCCAGCTCTACAAGTCTCACCAGGCATGCCCTGTTTTGCTGATTTAATAAAACGAACAGAGATTAGGCAAAGCAAATAAAAATCTCCTAGTCTAGCAATTTTCAAACTTCAAGAGGTGGTTATGCAGAAGCTATTATTATGGCTTAGGTTCAACCTGGACAAATTATTCTGGCTTTTTATTTTTTATTCTTTTTTTTTTTTTTTTGGTCTTTTTTGAGACAGGGTCTCGTTATGCAGTCCAGGCTGGCCTTGAGCTTACTTTTGTAGCCCAGGCTGGTCTTGAACTCGCACTGATCCTCCTGCCTCAGCCTCCCAAGTGCTGGGACTACAGGTGTGCACCACTGTGCCCAGCTTGGCTTTTTATTTTTTAATTAAAAAATTATTATTGAGTTGGGGAGATAGCTCAGCGGCATAAGCGCCTGCCTGGCAAGTGCAAAGTCCAGAGTTTGATCCCCGATACTACATGCAGGGCCGGCACTGAAACCAGGTCTGGTGGCGTGTTCCTGAAATCCTAGTGCGAGGAAGGCTGAGACAGGAGGATTGCTGTGAGTCCAAGCTGCATAGGGAGAGCCTGTAGCCTGTATTAAATTTTTTTCTTTTTTGGAGACAGGGTCTTGCTGTGTAGTCCAGGCTGGCCTTGAACGCATGGCAGTTCTTCTATCTCAGCCTCCCGAGTGCTGGGATTACAGGCATGTACCACCACACCCAGCTTGGCTTGTTAGCATAACTTAGAAATTTTTATAACTAAAGGAAATTTCTTTGAGGATTCATTTGCTGCCTGCCATTCCTTTGGTTTCCTTCTTACCGACAGGTAGCAGAAGTTCCCCTCAGTTCACAGACTGCAGGATACTTCGGAAGTCAAGAATTGCCTGAGAATTAATCCACTCACTACTCTAATGGATGGAAGGTGGCCGAGGGAAACATGCCCTAACTAGGGAATTATTATTAATTATTAGGAATTAGCAGAAATTCAAAGGCAGCCAGTCTTAGGCTCTGGCAGCACACAACTGTCAGGCGTAGTGTATGGGTTGTGAGGCATCTGAAGTCTAACGAGGCCGAGGAACTGGAGCACCTGCGGAGGCCCGGGCAGGATACGCGTAAAGTGCGATCGGATCATGGAAGGCTTAAAGGCAGGAGAAGATTCCTCTCCCTCCTGGAACACGATGGTGACGATATCGTTTCCAATGTGGCGCTTCCTTTCCACCTGTGATGACATAAACGACATCGCTGAGACCACTCAGACGCAGAGTGAAAGGACACAACGCAGCGCAACCAAGCTCAAGGGCCGCTGCGGCACCCGGCCTCACGACGGCTCTGGCTTTCGGCCCCGCGTGTTTCTCCAGCCCAGTCTCCGAGGCTCTCCAGGTCCTCTCCCAACCTGAACTTGCATTCCCCCCCCCCCCCCCCCCCCACCCCGAGCCTCCCACAGCCTCCGCTCTCTTCCAGTGTTACTGTGCCCATACTGCTTGTCTGCCTGTGTCATCTCCTGATCTGCATTTAATAGGATGGAGCAGGAGAATTCCCAGGGGGGTGGGTGGGTGGGTGGGGCTCAGAGGTGAATTTTTATAAACGCCTCATCCAGTTCCTGTCTCTTCCCTGCCCTTCTTCACCTACTGCACATGCTACGCAAGCGCTCTACCCAGGAGCTGCATTCCCAGCCTGCCCTCGCTAACTCTGAAGCATATAGTCGGTGAGCAATGGTCCTGCCTGATTTGGCTCCAGCTGACCTTTCCAAAATGACCTGGATCTGTGGTCAACGCACTTTTCCGTAAGGGCAGATGGAGAATCTGCAAACCGCGTGGTCTTTTTGTCACGAAGTGGCTCCTCGAGTGCAAAAGCAGCCACAGGCAGTGTGAGCCAGCAGGCGTGGCTGGCTGGGCCCAGGGGCCGCAGTCGGCCAGCCCCGTTCTAGATCCCTGCCCGTCTGGCCACACACTGACTCGGCACCCCACTGGACCCCTGGTGTTCAGCCTTCAAGAGGGCTAGCAGTTTCTGTCACCTCTCTCTTTGGACATGTGCTTTTGGGAAGCTTGAACCTCTTGTCGGAAGTCGGTCCCTCTGCTGCAGAGACGGGGGAGGAGGCCACTGGGAGGCCAAGGCAGAGTCACCAGGGGACTCTAGCACTGCATGGAGCTTCGGGGAGGGCAGGTGTCCCTGTCCAGCTCAGTGGCCAGGTGACTGCAACTGATGGAGACCGGCGGAAGCTGCTGGCTGGGACCATGGGAGGCTGTGAGCTAAGTGGACTCAGCTGGCCAGTTCTGGCGTGGTTTGTTATACAGCAAGAAGCAAGCAACAGGAGCCTTGCGGTGTACACCGCGTGGTGTATACACGGAATGGAATATTATTCACTCTTGAGAAGGAATGAAATCCTGACACTACCATGTAGATGAACCTTGGGGATATGCTGCTCTCAGTAAGCCAGACACAAAAGGACAACTATTGTATTATTCCACTGATGAGAGCAACATCAAACAGTAAAAATCGGGCCAGCCAGATAGCTCAGTGGACTAAAGCACCTGCTCAGCAGAGTGCAGCGGCCACGGTCAATTGCCGGCCCTGCCCCAGGACATGCTGAGATGGTGATTGAGACTGGGCGTGGTGGCACGCCTGTAATCCCACGCTTGGGAGGCTGAACACAGGAGGATCACTACAAGTCCTATCTACAGAGTGAGAGCTTGTATACCCCGTACACCCTGTTCTAAACTCATAAAAAAAAAAAGGTAGTAAGAATCACAAGGAGTGGAATGAGGGCTATCAGGTTGTAGGAGGGACACGTGGAGCCATTGTTTAGTGGGCTGTGGGTTTCCGGCTGAGGGGTTAAGGGGTTCTGGAGGTGGACGATGGCGATAGGCGCCCCACGACGTGAGTGGACTCTGCCCCTGAGCTGGATGTGTCCCACGGGTTAAGCTGGGGGCTTTTACATTATGCATTTTTTAAAACCACAATAAAAATAACTGGCAAATGGATAAATAATATGTAGCTCGTATCCATACAATGGAAAAGTGTTCAGCAAGTAAAAGGAATGAAGGAGTATCGTATGGATCAACTCTGAAAATACGCCGATCACCAGAAGCCAGTTAGAAAACGCCATATGTTATATGATTTGATTTACAGAGAACGTCCAGAACAGGGCAACCACTCACATAGAAAGCGGAGGCAAGGTCACCAAGGCAGGCTGGGAAGGGAGAGGTACGGTGAGGTAAGGTAAGGGACAGATTGTTCATCTTTGCTATAATGATGCTACTCTGAAATTGACTCTGATAGCTAGAAAATCTTGTGAAAGTGTTAAAGCCTCTTGCTCATGAGGGAGCATGAATTATATGCCATGGGATGGATTATATGCCATGGGATGGTATTTCAATATTCTTTTATTTGGTACAGGGTCTTGCTACACAGCTCAGCCTCCTAGTGATCTTCCTCTCTTAGCCTCCCCAGTGCTGGGATTACAGGCATGTATTGCCCAGGAACTCCTGGGGTTTGTGTCCTAGGTCTTTGTATTTGCCAGGCAGGTGCTTAAGTCGCTGAGCTATGTAGCAAGACTCTGGCAGGGGAGGGGCCCAAAGCACACACAGGAAGCAGATCCAGAGACCACATCTGCATGGGGCTCAAAGGGAGCAACTGCCCAGGGAAGGCCAGCAGCTGCGGGCCTTGGATGGCGGCTTGGTGCTGAGTTTACACATGAGGGGGCTAAGGAGGACTGGGGTGGTGGGCGAGGGGCCTGCGGAGGTGTGGTGGAAGAGTTCCCAGCAGTGGGAAAGGTAACTCAAGGGCCCAGGGACAGGGTCTGGGGACAGAGGGACATAGCAGGCGAGAAGGAGAGCAGCAGGGTATCAGAGAATGGAGGCAGGTTGAACAAGGCCAGGTCAGGACGCTGGTCTGCACCAGCACCATGGAGGTGGAGAAGGGAAGCAGGGGGACCTGACTGCATGTGAAAGCCTCGCCCTGCTGCTGGGTGGAGGAGCTGATGGGACAGAGGAATGGCATGGAGGCCGGCGGCAAGCTACTGCATGCATAACCCATTTGAAAGGTGTCAGCCACTCAGGGAAGTGTGACAGGTGATCTGACCTTAGACATATTTTGAAGGTACAGCCAGTAGATTTCCTGACAGACTGAATATAGGTAAGACAGAGAGAAGAGCTGTGAAGGATTCCACAGCCCTGCCTGGGAACATGAGGAGCAGAAGGGACCTCAGCAGAGGTGGAAGCCTGGAGCTCTGTCCTGGCTGTTTGGGGGTGGGGACGCCTGCCCAGGGAGGGGCCTCCAGTGTGGGGAGGGAGGTCAGGCCATGTGGCACTGGTGTGTTGACGGTGAGTAAAGTCACCAGGCTGGCAGAGATCCAGAAAGAGGCAGAATGTGGAAGGCCGAGAGAAGCCAGGAGTGCGGCAGTGTGCGCAGTGTGCTCATCCGGCTCCGGGGCAGCTGGGCCTGTGCCTGCAGCGGGGACTAAGTGCTGCGAGGGGCTCTGGAGTGTGTGGCACTGACCCCGAGGCTGTAGCCGAGGAGGCCCAAAGAGGCCGACAGCGACACCCTCCTTGGCTCCTTTGGTCTCCGTGGAAAGACAGGGACTGAAGAAGTTACGGTCACATCACAGCCTACAAATCAGAAGCTTGCAGAATCCATGTGAAAGCCTGCTTGCTTAAATCATGCCCGCAGTGCCGGCAGGACTGCTCCATTAGTGCTCCAGATGTGAGCGGGTCGAAAAGCCAAGAAAACTGTAGGACTCAGGCTGGCCTCTAACTGAGGCCCGCAGGAAACCAGGGCTGAGGGGGAGGTCCTACCCTAGCTGACCGCAGAGTTAAGCACTCTTTAAGAGTTCACCATCATTCTGCATTTCTTCGTTTGCTTTCTTCTCTGCATTAGTGTCCTGGTAACAGACGGAAGTTCTGTAACTTTGATTTTCTGTGATCTACTGAGGCTGGGCCAGGGAACTCATGCTAGCCCAGGGACTGAGCACGGCAGGGCCGTCTGGGGGTGTTGCCGCACCTTGGTGTGCTGACAGCTTCCCTAAACAGATAAGGTCATTAACGAGCCCTTCAAAGAGAAAGACTTCTGAATAGGACAGAGGCTGAACTGGTGTTGGTTCCCGTGGTCCTCTTGGCTAATTCCCCTGATGCCACGGGGCACGGGCAATTGCGATAACTGTATGGTACTGAAAAGGCTGGCACTGGGTTTGTAAAATATTTATGTTTTCTTTTCTTTTTTTAAAAAATTTATTTTATTTATTTATTTTTTTGTATTATGACTGGCTCAGCCTGCCCTGGGGCTGGGGCTGACACAGCATGTGGTGCCGTGGATCGAACCATGGTCCTTCTAGTTCCTAAGTTTTCCTAAGTAGGTGCTTTAGACCGCTGAACCATCTCGCTGGCCCCAATTGTAAAATATTTAGATGTAAGATTTTTTTGTGTGTGTGGCTGGGGGTGGCATGGCCTGTGGTACAGGGGATTGAACTGTGGTCCCTGCACTTGCCTAAGCACGTGCTTTAGACCGCTGAGCTATCTCGCGGGCCTCTGATGGAAGGTTTTTGATGTTACCATTAAATGGAAGAAGTTAGCAAAATTCACAACTGGGAAGACCACAGTGGCCCCTCTTCTCCACTGGATCGCAAGAGCCCATGAACCTGACCTACTAGCAGGTGAGGTCTGGCACTATAACACCGGCGCTCTCACCCATGTGGAGGCCGCCTGCCCGCTGCACCCCTTCCAGGCCTCCTGGGCCTGCGCACTGCCTGCCCAGCCTGCCCTTCACTGTTCTCCTTCTGTAACTGGACCAGACTTAAGGCTTTCGTGGCCTCCCAGCTCAGTCCTGTCCTCACAGCACCGGGTGGCACCAGCTCTTCCTGCCCCACCTCCCCACAGCACCTCCACACCCCACCACGGCAACCCCATATCCTGACCCATGAATCTGCCTTGTGTCTGTCTTGTTGGAGTAGGAATTGCACATCCTCAGCCCTAACACACACTCTCTAGGTTCCTATTTCTCACAAATGTTTGCTGAACTGTCCACTCACATTAGTGGCATTTATTTATACAGACGCTGTCCGTGTGTAAAAAGTGGTAAGAATCTCATAAAAATCTAAATGGAAATCCCCAAATCCCTCAAAAGCCAGCAGCATGTAAATGCCACCAAGTGTGAAGATTTTCCTCTGTGAAGAGCCAGGTTCCAGAAGGGGCTGGGGCACCCCAGGGAGTTTTCCGGCGTCCACCACCTACGCTTGACCTGAACAACAATCACACCCACTACTGCACAGGAGCCACTTATTTTATATCCTGGAGAGGCTCATTCAGACAAGACAGAAGGCGCTGTGGAAGAAGGCACTGTCCATAGAATAGTCTCGTGCTATGGCTGAGCATGCCCTGGGGGTCCAGCACTGGAAGCTGGGTCCCTGGAGTGGCGCTCGCAAGAGGTGGGGCCTAGGGGGAGGCGAGGAAGTCTTCAGGCACGGGTGTTGTTGCCTTTCTCCTGGGAGTCCACGGTGGCTCTTACAGTGCTGTAACAGCAGACTGCTAGGGAGCATGACGTGCATGACACTCCTGTGGCGTCTCGCTTGCACCCTGTCTTGCTGGGTGGCATCATCTGCACCAGCTACTGTGAGGCCAGTGACCTCAAGGCCCTCGGCTGAGCTGATGCCCGCACCATGCTCTTGAGCCTGTACAACTGTTTATGGAGCAAGCCCTTTCTTTATAAAGTACCCAGCCTTAGGCATTTTGCTATAGCAATACAGCATGGGCTAATACGAGTCTACAGTCCCCCCGTATACATAGTCACGCACCCATATGCACATTATGACCCTAACCCTTCATTTCCTTAAGGTGACAGCATTAGTGACAATGGAGCCTCCTAGGACTTGCCGACAGTTGGTGTGTACAGACTACGGAAACTGTCTCTACATTGGTGGTTATAATTCAGCTAATACAGTAATGCACAGAGCTTCAGTTCTATGAGATTGTTATGAGGTTCTCTCCATATCTGGTTTCTTTCTTTTCCTGTTTTTTTTTGGTCTTTCTGAGACAGCGTCTCGCTACGCAGTTCAGGCTGACCTTGAGCTCACTTTGTAGCCCAGGCTGGTCTCAAACTCTCACTGACCCTCCTGCCTCAGCCTCCCAAGTGCTGGGATTACAGGCGTGCACCACCACGCCCGGCCCACATCTGGTTTCTATTCTCCAGGAATCTGCGTTCACACCTACCTGCTGCTTGTTCTCTCTGGAATATGGCAACATGGTGGAAACATGAAACATGATCTCATGCCCTTGGTACACAGTATAAACCGAGTGCAACCCTGTGGTGTCATCTGTAAGACACAAGTGGCATTTAGTGGACAGAGAGAATTCTGAGATCACATGCAAATAGACTTTATTTGCAGATGAGGAAAATACAGCACACAGTATATTCTCAAAGATCTTTCTGGATCATCCACCCAGGAGAAGCAGCAGAGGATCACCTCAGAGTCACTGCTCTGCTTCCTGCAGGGCTCCTCCCAATCTACGTGGACAACAGATCTCTTCTTTTTAGATTTATTTTCCGTCAGATTCATGTCTGGCCTCCAAAGAGAGATCAGACGGGTGGACTAGGAAGAGTGTGTTCAAATGCCCTGATTTCCAGCTGTGTGGGTGCACAGGATGAGCACAGCATAAGATGACACAGTGCCACGGCCCAGAAGTTAAAGCAAGTGACGCTTCTGGTGGAACCTCGCAGGAAGTAAAAGCATGGGCTCTGGGGCAGTTGGGCAGTTCTGGACCCAAGTTCTCCTCAGCTCGGTTACTTTTCTTTTTCAAAGTTTAAGGGCTCTTTTGTTGTATTATTTTAAGTTATTACTTAAAAAAAAAAAAACTGTGTTACTTTTGACAAGTCATCTCACCTTTCTTGGGGTCTCAGTTTCTTAGCTTCAAAGTGGAGAGAAAAATAATAGCATCTAACTCCCAGGGATCTTAGTAAGCTTGCCAGGTGCAACCTGGTGGGTGGAAGCCGGGATCCCACCAGGGAGGCTGAGGCAGCCACCAGCGATGTCCGGCAGGCACCTGGGATTCACCCCATGCACGAAGACGCTGAGGGAAGCCGGGGCCAAGCCCTCCACCCCTGCGCTGGCCAGGAAAGCCACTTCTCATGTGGCTCTCACACATGGCTTCCAACTCCAATCTATGAAATGATGCCAGCGTGCGCTAGGGGGAGAGGCTGGGGTAGGCCCAGGGCAGCTGGGTGCTGCAGCTTGCTACAGCTGGGCAAAAGGCACCTCACACCTTTGCCTGACTGATCAAACCAAAGAACAAGAGTAGAAACACAAGAGAAAATCCCCACTCTGTTTATTTTGGAAATTGAACTCACAACCTCAAGCTGGCCAGGCTGGCAGGCGTTGTGCCATCAAGTGACATTTTTGGCCCACGGTCCCCACTCTGAACCCGCGATCTCATCTGTCTGCCTCGCAGGTCCCAATGCCCAGATGCTTCCCTTAACTGTTCTCCGATTCACTGCTGGTGCCACCACCTTCCAGCTCCGCCAGGCCCAGAGTGTGGGGGCTGTGTTGAGCCCCTTCTCTGATCCCCGTTCTCCACGAGCACAGGTCCTGTGTCCTCTGCCCTGGACAGGGCCCTCCCTGCGGGCCTGCACGCCCAGCCACAGAGCTCAGCACTCCTGTCTGGGGCAGTTGTGCCTCCCCTGGCTTCTCTTCCTTCGCCTTCCATGCTACACTCTATGCAGCTGCAGCCCCAGGCACCAACTGCGTAATGACTCCTAGTACACAGTGACACCAGTGTGACCTGAAATCCCCGCAGCGTCTCCCCCGCTCCCATCTCTAGCCTGTAGGGCATCCTCCCTGAAACCTCTGCTCTCTCCAGCTGAGAAGGTGTCCTGGGTCTTTCTTGTCTCGGGGACTTCACAGATGCTGGCTCCACTTGGCTCCCTCTTCTCTCACTCTAACTGCTCCCACTCATCACTCTCTCCCTCCTGTCTGGAACATCGCTGCCTTCCCGAGTGCACCAGACACAGCAAAATGCCCCATGGCGCTCTGCACCTTCCAGTTCTGGCAGGCATCCTGTGGTAAGCCACTTAATAACTTTCTGCTTAGTATCTATGCTGTCCAGTGGGTGCCAGGCTTCTAGAGAGGCAGGGACCGTGCTGGTTTATCCATATCCCCAGAGCAAAGCACAGTCCTGGGACACAGATGTGCTCAAAAGCTAGTACAGCCAGGTGTTGCTGAATGACTGAGACAGTTGCTGAGAATGGCGGAGTTGTCAGGCCACAGTACTGTGTGAATGTCAGAGTGTACTGACACACTCTGGCTATGGTGTCACAAGAAGACACAATTTCTGGGACTATGCTGTGGGTGTGGAAATGTCATCAGGCAGCACCTGTGCTTATGGGAGACCACACGTCCCGCCACCTCCGAGGGCTGTGAGGGCCCATGTGACCAAAGACCCAAACAGACTGGCTGTGGAGCTCAGCTTCCCTGCAGTTGTCTCTGCCCCATCTCTGCCCCCATCCTGGGTATCAATTCAAGCTCAAGTCAGGCCAACTCATGCATTCTACCAATAGTAACAGAACAAAGCAGGAGACAATCTTACTTTTGGTGTCCAGACCGCCGCGGTAGCCTGTCCAGCCCTTTAGAGTGATTGTGTCACCCAGGAGATTTAAAAATTTTTGAAAAGTTTCACTTCCAATTTCTGTGGTGACAGAAAAGTATGAAGAAAGTGAGCGTCAGTAGGTCCTCGCTTCCTAACAATGCGCCGAAATCCTGCGCTTGGGAATCGGATGCCATGGATGTGTGCAGCAGTCACAGCACGAAGGCGCTTGTCCTTCTTGGGGCCCCAAGTTCTTACAATTCCCAGGAATCCAAGGAAAGGAAAATAACAACCTGACCACCATTAGACAAGGGACACAGGCATTTAGCATGGTGGAGGAAAAAAGTGACTACTGCCTCCATTAACTGTAACCAGGTACAGAACATGAAAAATGCCATGGTGACGAGGAGGACACTGTCTTATGATCCTCCAGACTATAATAATCACGGGAAAATTTTTCCACTGATTTGAGGTCTGAAGAAGCAATTCTCCATATTTATGTGCTTTTTCCCTTAGACTGTACCTCTAGTGCCCAGAGGAGGGACTGGCAGGAATTAGATGATCAGGGGTATTTGCCAGATAAATGAAACCCAAGTGCCCTGTAAAATTTGCCCTGAAGTTCTGTGAAAGTATCACCTTGGATTAAAATTCCAACTCAACAATGAGCTCAATACTGGCAGGTCTTGGTAGTAGTCCAGGTTGGCCTTGAATTCACTATGCAACTCAGGCTGGCCTTGAACCTGTGCTGAGCCCCCTGCCTCAGCCTTCTGAGTGCTGGAATGACAGGCGCGAGCCCCTACGCCTGGCAAATTAGCTCCATTCTGAATTAAAATTCCAAGGCAGCGTGAGGTTTCTGTCAGCAGAAAGGAGGGAGTGCTCACTCACCATTGCTGAACATCTCGTCGTCGGTGAGCTGTCCGTCTTTGGCAAAAAGAACCCCGAACTTGAAATTCACAGAGCCCTTGCAATAGACAACAAAAGGTAATGTTATCATGCAAAGTGAATTTTACCATCCAAGCTAAAATGATGAGATAGGACTACTGCAGTCACCAGAGTGGGTGCTTGGGGGACTCCGGTGTTAATAAACTTCAGTGGTCACTCCTTCATTATTTATTTTGAGGGAAGGTCTCTCTAATTGTCCGGGCTGACTTCCAACTTGTGGTCTTCCCACCTCAGCCTCCCAAGCAGCTCGGATTACAAGCACGAGCCACCATGCCCAGTTAGTTCCTTTATGGTTTTTATGGTTTACAGATAAAATACGCTTTTTTTTTGGTGTCTCTTCATTTGTAATCTCATTACTAACGGCATCTGTGGGATGTCAGGGCCACTCTGGCGCAATACAGTGTGACAGGCAAATTGGCCACAGCAAGCATGGGGCGATACATCTTCTAATCCACCCACCAACGCGTCCAATCCCCAGTCAGCAAAGGACAGCTAATTGGGATTCAAGGCTGAAGCGAACAATCTTAGGCTGATGTCTTGTGAACTCTTTTAGAAATAGGAATGGAAATTGTAGGCAACTTATACTAAGTGCTCATTTTCCTCAATTCCTAACGATATTTAATCTGAGCAAGTTACAAAGCAGATGTGGAAAAATTAAAAAATAAAAAAAGCAAGCCAAGAAAGCAGTGGTTAGTACAAACGTGCAGCCTGCCAGCCTCAACTTTAATGCCAAATTAACACAACCTGGTCCTGCGGGGATGGCAAAGAGCAAACAGTGAGGTACTGATGGGGAGCGGGGGGAGGACAGGAAAAGGGCCAGGGTCAGCGAGTGAGAACCAGGGTCTCGGCTGCATGCTGAATGTTTTTTCTTTAAGCTGGGTATGGGTTTATAGATTTTCAATATTTTCTTTCTTTCTCTCTCTCTCTCTCTCTCTCTCTTTCTTTTCTCTGAATGCTTGAAGTATTTCACAAAAAAAAGAAATCCATTGTTGGAAGAAAATCAAGCTCTATGAGGTTGCTTGAGTCACCCCCGCCCCCCCCCCCAGTAGGTAGGGGGTTCTTGGTGAGCAGTGGGATGGGGCAGGCCAGGGACAGGGTGCTCAGGGTCTGGGCCAATGCGCCACGGGAGGAGGGGGGGTCAGAGCAGAAGGCCGAGGTTCAGGAAAACTGGACCTGGCGAAATTAAGAATCTGAAAATCCCAGAATCTGTGCTTCTATATAATTACAAGATAGACACCCAGCCATGAGCAATGGCAGATTTCTCCAGAGGCGGGCAAGAGAGGGCGCTTGCAGCGGGCGCTTGCAGCACATCCGCCAGTGCGCGGGCCGGACGCTCTTCCCCTCTACGCAGACCTCAGCCCAAGTGGCAGTTTCCAGAGAGGCCTTTCCTGATGGCCCTGGGATAAAGCCAGTGCTCATTCTTCACCAGACTATTTGACGCACTTTCTAGAACTTTCAGGTCGTCTGAATCTAAACCCTCGAAGGAGAGTTGTCACATGTTTTATTTCCTGTAGAATCCACACAGCTGACCATAGGTACCAGGAACCTTGCTGATAATTTAATATTCATGGTATGAACGATGGAGTACACGACAAATGACAACAGAAATGACGCTGACCAGAATCCACTTTTCTCCTGGGGTCTCCGGGTGACCACTTCTTGCTCATATACCAGTTTTTGATTTTTTAGAATTTTGCCAGGAACCTGTACCCACTAGTTTGTCACTTTTCTTTCTGCATTTAAAAAGTGATGACAGACGTTGCCAGATACCAAAGTTACATTTTTTTGTAACACAGGTCTTGCTTTATTTTGATCTTAACCATCCAGCAGAAAAGTCTAACCATAAGGTATAAAAAAGAAAGCCATATTAATATGCTGAGTTATAAAAGGCTCAAGTCAACAGCCCACAATAAAGCCAGATGAGCTGATAATCCACTACTGTTATGGACTACTAGACTATATATACAGCTGCTTTCTCCTTGTGCAGTGAAAAGGTCTGTATTAATGATGTTAGACAAGAAATCATGTCTGCATCTTGTACTCTGAACAACTTTGACAAAGACAATATGCAATGTATTAATTATTGTAAAAACTAAAAGTAAAAGGTGATGACAGCAATTTCCAAACTCCTAGATGCTGGAAGCTCTCCCATTCTTGGGAATCTATTCAAAGGTACCCACAAGCAACCTGGGATCTAAATGATGGCCTTCTTAGAGTAAATCTGTGGGGCCTGAAACAGTGCTCCCCCATGCTGGCCAGGCCTCAGGAGCCCCTGGAGAGTTCCTCAGAGACAGCTGGGTCCCTCTCTGGAGTTTCCCCAATGGGCAAGTTTGTATTGGGACCTGTGTTTGTGTTTGATAGGTTCCCAGGGACCTCGCTTTGAGAACCACTGCACTAGGGGACAAAGGAGGCCCAGGATCAGGTCCAGCTGACCTAACTGCTACCAAGTCCAGGACACAAGTACCAGGCCCACTCATCAGCGCTGTGAGTGATGAATGAACAGCACATTATGGCTACAGCCCACAGAACTGGGGGGCTGGGGGACGAGACTGTCACGGGCCGGTACTAAGTGAATGGTGGGGCTGGTACGGAACTCCACCTCCTGCCAGTGTCCTGGCCCGGTCTTCTCCAGACAGCTCTGAGAACTGAGCAGCATTGAGAGCTCTTAGCAGAGATGGGGCCGGCGGCCACCTGGACATTGGCCAAGGCTTTTCCAAGCTCTATGGGGCTGTGCTGAGGCTGGCGCTGTACTACGGGTATCTTTGCTGAGGACCCCTCCTGCTTTGGATGGAGATCCCAGAAGGACCAGTGTTGTAAGGTCTAAGTTGTTATCCCAGGGCGCTGTGGTCAGCCCGAAGAATGAAAAGCCTGCTGGGCACGGATAGGGCAGAAAGGCAGTGTTTCTGATATCCATACACCCAGAGGGATCAGGTCCTTCATGTCACCTAGAGGCAGGGAGAGTATGTGTCTGGGTTTGCCAAGGCAGCCCTGGCTTGCATCTGTTCTGTTGTCCTGATGTCTTGAATAACTACTCTCAAAAGAGTTCCAGTTTACCAATAGAACCTCTGGCTGTAGTGGAAGATTCCAGAAAGACTGGTATTATAATGTTCCTTTAAGTTTTTAAACCTATGTACTAGGGCTTCATCCAGGTAAATTTGGTTTCTAGGGCTTCTGGAATGATAGTCACGGCTAACAGAGCTTCTGTTGCTTAAATCAAAGTACTGGTCAAAATAATGTGTTATGTCGTACTTTAGGAAAGAGAGTGTGGTCGGGCTTGGGTATGTGCCAATAATGGATCACAGTTCAGGTTGCTGTTTTCTGGTGCTGAAGACGGAACCCAGGGCCTTGGACAACACTCAGCACAAGCTCCACCCATGGGCTGTGCCATGTTCATGTCTGAGCAAGCTACTCAACCCACCACCATCTGTGCTTCCTAAACTGGCTCCAAGTGGACCTGGGGGGAAAGAGAGGATTCTTGAGGTCCCAAGATCAGACGTGGATGCCCGGGGAGGTGACTGCTGGAGGTTAATCTGTGGCATTGACAGGTCCTACTTGTTACTCCTACTTGTACAGAACCTAAAGACATCAGGCTCTAAGTTTCTTGAGACAGTGCTCAACATGACTGCAGGCGCATTCTTGAGAATTGACAGTATGCTAGGAAGTGTTTTTCTTCTGTGGAAAGTGAAGTATGGGGGGAAAGAAAAGTCTCAATGATTCCCAAAGAATCTTCTGGAACTGGGAAAGGGTGGCCTTATTCAACACTCCACACCACAGTCCCCGTGACCTCATCTGGGCAATGCTCTGTGCTCCCACAGTGCCTCGCCCTGTGTGTGCTCTGGCACGTAGGCCGAGTGCTCTTGCGGGGCACCTCTTACGCAGTGGACACACAAAGCCTGGGTTTAGGGACACTGACTTTACCACATAGCTAACTTTTCAGGAATATCATTAGTCTTGTTTATTAACTTTTTCTCCAGCCCATCTTTGAAAGCGCTAGTTCATCACTAGCATAGGCTAGACTCGGGATAACTGCCTTCTGTGGAGCCTGGCTGAGAAGTCCCAGGATTCAATGGGGGTCCCCAGGCTTTGCAGGCTGCTGACTGTCGCTCACCCTCTCCAAGGCATCGCCAGAAGGGACTCTTGCCGCTGTGAGCAAAATAGCCCCTTAGTAAGGAAATAACACTGAGAAACACAGATCTGGCTTGCACAGCCCAGGCATGAGAAGATGGGTGGCGTCCACGCACCAGAGCAGCTGGGTACGGGTGCTGAGGAGGGCTACATTAGGGATATTCCATGAAGAACTGTCAACAAGATGTGCTGATGGGTTGGATGTGGATGCGAGAGAAAGAGCAACATTAAAGATCTTATCAGGTTGGTCTGAGCAACTGGACAAATGCTACTGTCATTGACTGGGGGGCATACGATGCATACATGATCATTTATTTAATCAACTGCCTATTGAGCATATTTGGATATTTCTTTATGTTGGTTTACCTATTTAGAAAACTGATATTTTTTTAAAAAATAAAGACAACAGGAAACAGAAACATGCAAATATGCCTGGAATCTTCTATCTCAAGAAATCTACCAAGGATGTCTGCATCCTAATTTAATTCAATGGAAATTAAAATCTCATTAATCACCTTGAATACAAGGCTGACATCTAAAGCAAATCTTAGTACTTTGGTTGTTTTTGCTTGTATATGCCTTATTTATGACTGTATATGCCTTTTTTCTTTTTTTTTTTTTTTGGAAGGGTCTACAGGGTGTTCAGGGTCTCACTACTAGATTGGACTCACAGTGAGTGATCCACCTGTTTACAGCCTCCCAAGAGCTGGGACTACAGGCAGGAGCCACCACGCCTAGTCTTGTGTCTTGTTTCTGACGTTTACGGTGAGGAAGCCCCTCAGCAATGTGCATCTGTGAGGACCAGCGCGGGGCTGACTTCTGCAAGAAGGGAGAGTGCGCCTGCAGACAAGAAGGCGGGGCTGGGGGCGAGGGGCTCCGCAGAGCTACTCACCTCTTGTTCCTCCAGAACCAGCAAGTCCTGCCAAGTGAAGCGCAACAGTTACGTCCACATCCACACCGTACCTCGATCCCTTCGCTCTGGCTTTCTGTGAAAGCCCAACTTCAGCTTTTTCACAGTGGGTTACACTGAGATGTTTTGCAAATAATCAAGGCTGGTTATCGGGTTTTGGGAAACAAAACCAAAAGACCATGACCAGACACAGGAGCCAAGAGTCTCAGGTTTCCCCACTATGACTGACCTCACCCTAACTCAGCTGTCTTCTTAAGAGGGCTGCGTGGGCTGCAGCCCTGACGGCTCCTGGCTTTAGGTCCTTGCTGTGGCCTTGGCCCCCACGTCACCTGCAGGGTAAGAGGATGAGTGCACGTGGAGCTCCCTGTGCACAGCGGAGACCTCATCCGCCCTCAGATGCCTTCCTTTGCGTCCTCAGCCAGTCCATAGATACAAGAGTCCGCTGAAAATATATTTGCCCGCTTCAAAGCTGTCGTGCTAACAAATGCCTGGAAGCTAATGGTCACCTCCTTGAGCACTTCTAATCTCAGGTACAAAAGTACCTGTATGAGTCTCATGTCTCAATCAATTTAGGACTAAAATGTTTATACAAGGCTTTCTTTTCCTGATACATACATTTTTTTTTTTTGTGTGTGGGGGGGTGAGCTCTATAGATCTGTAAACTAATCACAAGTCTCATTTCCCAGAATCTACTTTTAGAAAGTACGTGCCGGCCGACAGGCAGATACCAAAGCCAGAGGCTCCGCAGGGGTTAGCAGAGGACACTAAGCGGGGCAGGGCAGGCCCAGTGAGCCATGCACGTGCCTGTGGCAGAGAGAAGAAGAACCAAGGGCCAAGATGGAGGCCAAGCAGGCTGGAGGGGGCCCTTCCCTCCTCCCTGCCTCAGGTTCTCTGGAGAGGACTCCAGTAGGCTGGAGATCCGGCAAAGCTGAAAGAACTGCATGCGGCACACAAGCCTCGGCTGCGTCTACCGGGAGGCCTCCTCATTCAGAACTCAGCCATCTTTATTATTTCTGAACCCTGGAAAAAGTAACATTACTGCAGTGTTTCAAATATGGGAGTCTCTGTTTGTGGGTCACTATACATACATCTTTTTTTTTTTTTTTTTTTTTTTTGTGGGACCGGGGTTTGAACTCACGACCTTGCACTTGGCAGGCAGGCACCTGGCAGGCAGGCATTTGTGCCTCCGAGCTATCTCCTCAGCCTGTGAGTCATTATATATTCCCTTGCAAAATTCTCTTGGTGTAGTTTATGAGCTCTGCCACCCTGAGGCGCAGGTGTGCTTATCTGGCAGTTTTTTCGTCTTAGGTTCCATCCTCACAGAACGGGTGCTCCTGCCATGTGTCCTGGTTTGCCAGCGTCCCAGGGAAATCGTCAAGTATCTTAAATATTCGTAAAGTGGTCACTATCAGTTAGATCCTTTTTCTGCTATTTTCTGGTTTATAATTTTGGCCTCAGAAAGTATAGTTTGAGTAAGAAATCTATTCTTTTTCCCTTTTCTCTTTTTCATTTCTTCCTTTAGTACTACAGACTAAGCACAGGGCCTAAGCACTATGCCACCTGCCACCCCCCCTTACCCCCTTTCCCCCCTGGCTCCCTGCACTTCTAAATTCTGAGACATGGGTTTGAACTTGGGATCCTCCTACCTCCGCCTTCCAGACTGCTGGGATTACAGGTGTGCCAATACCGTAAGCCCAGGCAATACCGTTTCTTCATGTAGTCCTACTGGTATTGTACACGATAAAGGCATGACTCTAACTGTTAGTTTGAGCTGGTGCTGAATTAAAAAAATGTTTTATTTATCTATAAAAGGACTTGGGAGACAGTGACTATTACATTTATATTTTTAAAATGTTTTAAAGTTCAAATTTAGCCCTAAAGAGTTAGGAAAGTCATATCTAACAAACAAGATAATGGATACGAAATTTAAAAAATTAGAAAAATAAAAAGGATGATGGGTAGAGGCAGGAAGGCGCAGCCAGGGATGGTGGTGCACATCTGTACTCCCAGCATTTAGGACGCTGAAGTACAGGGATGGCAAATTTGAGTTCTGCCTGGGTAACTTAGCAAGAGACTGTTTCAAAAGAAAAAAGGGGGGTGGGGCTGAGGCTGTGACTGAGTGGCGAGTACCCCTGGGTTCGATCCCCCAGTACTGGGAGAAAAAAGGAAGAAACGCCCAGACACCCAGGCGTCTCCATCCACTTAAAGCTACTTTAATCATACGCTGCTTCTGCAAAGATTTTGGTTCCAAAAAATGTCACTACAGCTTTGCAGCCAGAAACAGCTAAAGAACACTTTAAATAGCTCCTCCAATGGGAAGATGCTTCCTCTGCAGTGCAGTCAGCTTAGCATCTGCTCATCCTCGGGGTCCTGCGACTGCTAAGGACTCTGCCTGCGCCCACAGCCCACTCCCGAGGGCTCCCAGGGGACTTCTGCAGTAGAACTCGGTGGCAGCTGCGGTGCGGGACAGAGGCCGAGCCTCTCTCACGATGCTCAGGCCCAGAGCCTGGGGGAGGCTCGTGAGGGCTTCTTGCGATGGGAGAGTCAGAGCACAACGGCAGGGGAAGTGTGAAAGCATCTTTTGTTTGAGGAAAAACAGCAAGAGGGACCACAGAACGCTGCTGGATCTTTCTTCCTGTCCTCTTCTGTGTGGAAGAGAAAGGGACAGGGGCGGCAGAGCAGAGATGGGCTCTGCTGGGGGGTTCTGGGCCGTGGCAGAGGCAGAGGAAGCGCCAAGGGTCGGCCACAGGACCCTGCACCTGTGGCTGGGGCACGGGGCTGGAGGTGGGGGTCCCCCCCAGCGTGAAGGAGGTGACATTAAGGATCTCAGTAGTGAAGCATTAAAGCACACCGGTCCTGGCAGGCTCACATTTCTAACTGGTTTAGACCTCCTATGCCCACTTTAGGTATGTCTGGAGGCTGGGGGTTGGGGGGATGTTTTAAAAGCCACACAGGTGATTTTGCTCTGAATCCAAGATTAAGAATCCCAGTGATCCACCCTGATCAGTTCTACCCTAATATAGTGATCCATTTTATAGAATTACGAAGCAGAAAACTTTGCATTACCTTTTGTATCTCAGGATGAAAAATTTCCCTAGGACCTTTCTCAAATTTGTCCAGATTCATGGCACTGAAAGAGAACAGACACAGTGAGCTATGGTGCGGCGGAGGCCTCGCGTGCCGCTACTCGCAGTTCTTCGGAGACGCTAAGAGCTTCCAGACAAGCACAGCTGGACTCTGGGAAGGGCCTGGCACGCAGGAGATACAAACCAACAAAGGAGGGAGGGGTGGATGAAAGAAGATGTGAAAGCCACCCCCACCGCATTCCACTTGTACTTGCACAGCTGTCCCTGAGTAATGCTCACGACAAACATGGCAGGGAGGAATCAGGAACACCTGTTTCAGGTGGCCTTGCCCAATTTTTCTGATTTTTTTTTTAGACAGGGTCTCTTTATGTAGTTCAGGCTGGCCTTGAACTTACTACGTAGCCTAGGCTGGCCTCGAACCCTTGGTGTCCTTCTGCCTCAGTCTCCTGAGTGCTGGGATTACAGGTGTGTGCCAGATTCTTATTTTTATTGATTAGGAAAATGAGACAATGTAAGATTAATGGATATTTTCTTCTTCCTTTGGCAAGATGTTTGTAAGAGTATTTGTTCATGTTTTATTTTGGACAGGCAATGTTAACACCCTGGAAGTTCCTCTACAGCTAAAACAAGGAGCATGAACTGACGACTTGAGGGTCCCTTTCACTGGGCACTAACGGCCGTAGGTGAAAAGTAAAAATAGTAAGAACTAATAGGCACAGAATACTTACTGAATGCCAGGCACCTGCACCTGCCAAACGCTTTGTGCATTCGCGTTGGGTAGTCCCTACGTGGCCAGCATGATTTTGTTCCCATTTTAAAGTGAAGAAATTGAGACTCAGAAGTTAAGTCTAACAAAGCTGGTCAGTAACAGAGCTAGGACTTAAACTCAGGCTTACCTGATGCAGTAACCCAACTAAATGAAATTATAACTCTAAAAAAATGCCTATTCTTTAAATGTAAAGAAGAAAGAGCTACAGTTAACTTTTAGGGGAACTAAGATCAACAGAAATCTTAAGATAGTATAATTTAGAGTATTTCTCTCACAGCAAGTTAAATTTTACAGCTCCTTAGAAGCAGCAAGATATTTTTGTGTTCAACACAAATGTTAACCTCTCTGTTGAAATTCAGACTACTCTGGAGAAAAATCAGAAGGCTTAACACAGACAGGAGGTCTGCAATTTGGAGACCAAATCAAGCTTGAAAATGGGATATAAAATTTTACTTCTTAATCTTAATGCCATTTAATCAGTCAGCAGCAGTGCTAACGGCTGCAGCCAAGTCTGTCGCTCGGAGAGACATTCTGGCAAGCAGGAGTGGTAGTGACGATGTGGTACCTGGGGACACTGGAAACACATCTGCCACCACCTAGCTGTGCACCAGCAGCAAGACCATGGCCAGGGCACTGGGATCAGCATCAGCCTTCACACCAAGTGGCATTAGCGTTGAACAGCCAGAGCCCTGGAGTAGCGGGATCCAGGTTCGGGTCCTGGCAGGGCAGTGAACCACTGGGAGCTCTTTGCCAAAGCCCTTCACCTCTCTGAGGTGCTGACTACTGCCAAGCGAGGGGACACCATCGCAGGTCGGCTTCACGGGGCTCACTTAAAGACTGAGAGAATGTATGTACAGCGCCTAGCACAGTGCCTGACAGAGAAGCTCCTGGAGCGTCCTAGCTGGTGACAAGGTGACAGGCTGAAGCCTCAGCCCTGGGGTGGCAGCGCTCCCAAAGGGAGCTGGCACCCAGGCAAAGGAGAGACAGGGAAGGGAGGCGGGAGCTGGGGCACGAGGGGCAGCAGCCGAGCAGGGAGCAGCCAGATGTTCCGATTCTTTAACTTTCTGTTTGGCAAAGAATAAGCACATTCTCCCGGAGCAGCCTTTGCTGACATGCGGGTTTCTATTTTGAAGTATAAAAATGAAAGGGAAACTATTTCTTTGATTTCTCTTTCTAAAGCCAAAGTATCTGAGTGAATGCAAGAAAAAAAGGAGCAAGCAACGAATGCAGGCTGGAGAGAGGCTGCAGAGAGATGCCACAGAGCTGAATGTGCGGCCTGCTGTGCGGGCTCGACCTTCTCCTTGGAACCTGCATTACCTCATCTTTAAAATGCGGACAGTAAAAAAAATAAAAATAAAAAAAATAAAATGCGGACAGTAACGGAGCCTGCATTACGGGGCGGCTGCCACATAAGTCAAGGTTTCCTGGAAAGCTAACTCAGGAGACCACAGGGAAAGGCAATTTAGAAAGACCCCCAACTCAGGGGGTGGCTTTTTAGTCATTTATTCTTTTTTTTTTTTTATGTACTAGGAATTGAACTAAGGACCTTGTGCTTGCCAGGCAGGCAGGCAGGCAGGCAGGCGCTGTGCTGCTGAGAGAGATAACCCCGGCCCCTTCAAATTTACTCACCTTAAGATGGACTTTACAGACAGGGTTTTTGTGGGACTGTAGGGAAGGCATATTTTCTGCGTCCCCTGGAAAAGTCAAAACAGCCAATCAGTGAGGAGTCTGGTAACTTCTGTCTCTGCAAAAGCCTTATCTGGTCACTGAAAAGGACTTATGCCTGGCCTTCGTCATTTCTTCTTCAGGGACCATGTATAGGAATAAATACATCCTGTGTTGGAAAAATTCTTGCTCAGGGCTGACCGAATCTTCTGCTGTCTCCCTGCCCACCAACATTTATGGACTTGATCATGACTCTTCAACATCCGGGTTCTCAATAGCTTAGTATGGGGAGATCTGAGCCATCTGCTAATATTTGGCTAAGCATCCCCTAAAGAACTACGGGTTAAAGGCTTGATCGCCAGCCAGTGATGCTATTGGAAGGCGGTGGAAACTTTAAGGGACAGGACCTGGTGGCCTTAGGTCATGGGGAAGGGGCGGTGCCCCCTCGAAAGGGATTTCGGGACTTGATTTCCTCCTCCCTCATTTGGTTCTCAAATGCAGAAGGAAACAGATTCTTCCATTTAGGATTATTCCCTCATTGGATTCCTCCTGCCAGGATGTGTTGCTTCCCTAAGGGCTCACAGCAGTGGGGCCAATCCACCCCGGGCTGAATCCTCCAGCACTGCCAGCTGCTTGACCAGATGGAGGGGTTTCGTGTGATCTCAGAGCCAAGAGTCAGTCAAGCCTCAAAGATCGTAAGAAGAAAACAAGCTTCATTTAACAATGGGATTTACTTACAAGGACTTCAAGTCAGAGACTTGTTGAATTAGAAATCACTCAATCTTTCCGGAGGCTCTGGTGACAGATTGTTATGGTTTTTATCTAGTTGTCCCCCAAAGCCTCAAGTAAATCATGTGACTGTCAAGCGTGGGCGGCTCGAGGGGTGGGGCCAGAGGACCAGGGCGGGGCTTTAGGGGAGGGGCTAGCGAGGTGTAGAACGGTTAAACTGACAATACGTGCCTCTCCCATCCTCTCATTCCCCATCCTGTTGGCCTTTCTTGCAGGTATGGAGCAGATCATACTAGACATGTAGGCGCAGTGCCTCGAGGTCTTGCTATGTAATTCAGGCTGCTTTAAACCTATGAAACCTCCAGTAACTGTGAGATAAATAAGCCTTTCCTTCCCTAAGCTTCTATGTTGGGGATTTGTCCCAGCAAGGAGAGAAGAGTAGCTAAGACATACATTTTATGCTTATCTGTGCTGACCTAGGTAAAGTTTTTTCCTTTCTAAATGAGTATCCTCCGTAACCAGTTCATAAGAAAGCACTCAGTAAGTCCTTACTGCCTGGCCAGGGCTACATGAAGAGTTGCCCAGAGGAGGCGCCGCAAGTCCAGACCACAAGACCGGACAAAAGCTGCTCTTTGTCTGGGAGAGATAGTGCAGCTCCACAGGGCTCGCTACCACATGGTCAGCAAAAGGGGTCATCAGAAGTGCACATTTAGAATTCTTCCTAAATTTGACTAATCACCAAGTTGGCAGCACACAAGGCTTGAAACTGTCACCCCAAGGCTGGCCAGCAGGGTGTCTTCGCAGCAGACTCTGGAGGTTGCCCACATAGGGCCCGCCCTGTGGACTCTCCACCAGCCCAGGAACTCAGCCTGGCTTCCTACAGCCTTAGGTATAAAACACTTCCAAGGAAGGGAGGAACATGAGGACAGGAATACATATTCTCAGCTGTTCCAGGACCCACCTGTTGAGACCCGAGTTTTTTGTGTGGCCTTGCTTTTTACTGGCCCCAACCTGCCTCACACTATAGTACTCTTGTGGGATAAGAACCTGTGGTTGGTCTTCAATTTGCCCTCCTTGCTTAGCAATTTCCTATCTACCTCTTCTTCTCATCAAACACACGAGAGATAGTTTTGAAAGCAGCTTAGGAAGGCAGGGGCCCCAGCTGTGTGCCTGGGAGAGACAGGCGTTGTCACATGCTGCCTATGTGAACAGGAACCCGAACATCTTCTTTTTCTTTTTTCTGTATTTAGGACAGGGTCTACAGGGTCTCACTATATAGGTCAGATTCACAGTGATTCTCCTGTTTTCAGTCCCCCAAGTGCAGGGATTACACCATGCCCAGTCTCAATCATTGTGCCCCACGGGCAGGGCCAGCACGGCATGCCAGGGATCAAACCCTGGCCGCTGAGCTCTGCCTAAGCAGGTGCTTTAGTCTGCTGAGCTATCAGGCCGGCCCTGTACTGTTAATAGCACTGTTTTTGTTTTTGTGTTTTGGAACTGGGGATTGAACTCAGGACCTAGCACTTGCCAAGCAGGTGCTTAGCCGCTAAGCTAAGCCTCAGCCCCTTCCCATCTTCTTCTTGTGGCTTTTCAGAGTCCACACTGAGTAATAATGGTTCTGGCTTTCTAGGGGCCCCACTATCACGTGCGCATGCAGAGCCGAGTGCGTGCACAGCTTAGGCTGCGCGAAGTGAGAGTGGAGACAGAAGTGCGGGGCAAAACCTGGCCCATTCACACAACAGGCGTGCTCATAGGCGTGCGTGCGTGCGTGCATGCCTGGGTGTGCACGGAGACACGGCTAGGCGAATATTGCCAGGATCACCTCTGAGCAGCTGGATCTTGATCATTTTCTTTTTATTTGCTATATTACCTGGATGGAACTTTTACAACCGATTACAACCTTTTTTTAAAAAGTCTTTTCCATGTGGTTACAGAAAGCGCAGCAGAATTGAGCCCAGCCATTTAAAGAAGGGTTCTACATTCACTGACTTTCTAGCTGCTTTATAACCCAACACAACATGAGCTTGTGGTGGGGTTGGGGAGAGTGAGGTGCCACACCTGGGGAACTCCCATAGCCTCTGTGGCTCCCTGAGGCCAACAGTACTTAACAACTGTCCCCTTCTGTGCTGCTCAGCCCCCCACCTCCTCCAGCACCTCTATGTGTGGCTGGGTGCACAGGCTCACCTGCCTTAGGCACATCATGTGAGAGACTTTGGACAAAGGTGCGGCACCATTTAATAGAAGGAGACAAATACTCTGAGTGCCCAGCCCACGCTGCCTTCTCCCAGGCCCTCCAGTTAAATATCAGAACTCCTCTAACAGCAGCTGAGAGCGACCCCACTGGGCACGCCTTGTCTGTCTTACACTTGTCAGTCTTCTTTCTGGAACATTCATGGGCTGCCCTCTACTCTGGAGGTGGCTGGTTCCTTTCCATCCTTTACCTCTCTATTTGGAAGCTTCTTTGGCCTCTTGGACCTGAAGCAGATCTCTGACACTGTTCCCCAGGTTCCACACCATGACACGACCTGTTTTCTCCAGCACTTGACCCATAATTCCTCCCTCAGAACCTCACCACCAGCTCAGGTGAGGAAGTGGGCACTGTTATTTTCTGAAGGAAGAAGATGCTGAGAAAACCCAATGCAGAAAAGCAGGAGTGGAAATCTATTTCCTTCTGCCTTAAAAGCAGATAACAGGAGGCAAATGGATTAGATGCCAGGGCCCTCACTGTCTCATTCCCAGGACTGGCCCTAAATGCGGCTGGGGTAAGCTCTGGAGGCACCCAGTGCCTGTGGACAAGAGGATGGCTTTCCAGGCAGGGCTCTTCAAAGGAACTGTTCACCCACATGTCCCTGGATTATGGTGAGGCACGCTGGCTTGGTGGCTGCCAGTGTAGATGACCCAAAAAAGCACAGATAAGGCTAAGGTGGTGGTCCTGCCTCCTTGAATCGGACTCATAGCTCTCAGGGGTCATGCTGGGGGGTGGGTTATAGAGCTTTTGAGAGGCTCAGAAACTAGTAGAGACCTGAGACCGGATGAAAGAGGGACCTTTGAAGAGGCAAACAGTGGGTTCCATAGGTTCCGGGGACAGGTGATTGCTTTCTCATGACTCCAAAAACCCAGTAACACTTCACTGGTCCCCAGTCCAGAGACCTGATCAGTCAGTGCACAACAGAAACCAGGAAAACTCTAGGGGTCTATCCAAGTACTCTGCCACCTCCAGGCCTCGAAACCCTGGCCCCGTGTACCCAGACACAAAACGTAAGAGGAACAGGAGGAGTGTGAAGAAATCAGACTGATGATTTGCCCCAAACCACACAGTGGTCCTCCAGGGAATACAGAAACCAGAAGAGACAAGAATGCTGTAATTAAGAAACAGAAAACAAACATAAGTAAGAAGCAGGCCAGGAAACTGTCTGCCTGGTAGAGATGATAAGAGGCTCTGGGCGAAGGCACTGTCACTTCTCACCCGGGGAACAACGCAGAGACCACGGTGCGCATGCGCAGTGCCCAGCACGGACTCCTCTGATTGGTGCATGGATTCTGCCCTAGCACCGCTGTCTGGAGGCAGGGCGGATCTCCATGACAGGGGCCAGGGAGGGTGGGGGGCTGCTGACACTTCTCTGCGGGAAACTTTCATCTGCCTTAAAAGCAGATGACAGGAGGGCAAATGTGTGGCTGGGGTAAGCTCTGGAGGCACCCAGTGCCTGTGGACAAGAGGATGGCTTCCCAGGCAGGGCTCTTCAAAGGAACACTGTATTGGGTTCTTCAAGGACATTACACTATATAGATTTTTACCCTCAAGTTTGCTTCTAAAAAGAAAAATTTCAGACACATACAATGGTGATTTCATAAAGAGAGGCAGTCCAGCCCTGAAGTTAGCTGGACTTTGGCATCACTTATTAATTCAGCCAACACGTATTTCTGGAGTGCCCCCTATGTGCCAGGCCTTGTGCTAGCTGGTGGGGACACCGGGGCCAGAGCAAACATGTTCTAGGCTCCCGTGAGTACATGTTCTAGTGGAAGAGACAGTGCAAGCCGAGGTGGAGACACAGAATTACTTCCGTACAGTGGGGCAGAGGTCCTGTCTCAGACTGATACAGCCCCGGGACAGCCACGCTCAAAGCAGCTCCTCAGAAAGGCTGCCCGAGCCGCCTGGACTGTGTCCCTCCCTGAGCCAAATCAGTACTTACTGTTTTTCTCCATAGAATTGCACGGTATTGAGGGACACGCTGATTGTTCTGGTCAGAAAGGGTCACAGACAGGAAGAAGGGGCTCTTCTCCGCATCATTCCCAATGTAGTTCTGATGGACTAGAAAGAAACAGTGAGAATGCAACTGGTACCCCAGCCAGTCAGCAGCGCATGCTGCCAGGCTATATGCCCCTCCCACACGCGCAGTTAACAGTGATCCCATGATTGTCTGCGGCAGACCTTGACCACCGTCTGGTAATCCTGCGCACCTTTCCCTGTGCCCGTGTTTGGTTTTAGGGGTGAGCACGTGACCCAAATTCTGGCTAATGAGAGAAAGGAGCACCCTGTCAAGGGGCATCTGCCAAGGCTTCCTCTTCTGAAGTGAGGTAGTGCGCGGAAGGGATGGCTGGACTTGATACAACCGCCTTGTAACCCCAGGAGGGCCACAGTAAGCAAACACAAAAGGAGAGAGGGCAGGGTCCTGACCCCGCTGT
Source organism: Capromys pilorides (assembly GCA_004027915.1). Classification (NCBI taxonomy): domain Eukaryota; kingdom Metazoa; phylum Chordata; class Mammalia; order Rodentia; family Capromyidae; genus Capromys; species Capromys pilorides. The sequence continues at coordinate 24,305 of PVKN010000725.1, read as the reverse complement.
GCTCTGGAGACCACGACCCAGGGGCCTGCCTTCCTGCAGCCAGGGGCCTGCCTTCCCACAGGTTTCTCAGTCTTTTTTTTGCTCAAGCTAGTTGGAGCCAAGCTTTCTGTTACCTGCAGCTGATGGCCTCCAAACAGTGACATCTCCCCATAAAGCCATCACTGCTCTGGGCTTGGCTTGCAAGCGATGAGGAGAACAACTTTCCTGTGGATTTCTTCCTTTATAAGTGCTTCTCTATTCCCCAACCCACCCAAATAAATTCTGCCTCATCAATCCATGAGTAACACTGTACTGGGTTCTTCAAAAGACATGACTTAGGTCTCATTGCTCTCATTTAAAAGCTCAAGCATCCCATCTTCAAACGGATGCAGTCGGCTGTTAAGCACTCTCTCTAACTCGTTTTGAATCTGTGGTAGCAATTTTTCCATTCCCCAAATCTTTTGCGGAGACACTTCAGCTTGTTATCTTTCTGTGTATGTTCTGTGAGACCTTTGTTCGTTCTAAACGTACACTAGGGAGCTAGCTCCTGGGATGCGCTAGCCGCTGGGGTTAGTGGTGTTCTTGCATGTCTCACTGAAACGTCTGTTCAAACCTACTAGGTAGGGACTAGTAACCCATCCTTCCTGTACATCAGGAAGCCGAGGCTCAGGGAACGGAGAGGAACTCGTGCAAGGTCCTATGGCTAATAGTGTAGATATGGCAGAACCAAAGAGGCAGAGCCATTCTCTACAGGCACCACGAGGGCAGGGACCGTGGCTGCCTTGTGCTGTGGCCTCACTGCTGTGCACACTGCCTGGCCGACAGTAGGTGACGAGTACTTGTCGCTGATGAATGAATGTTCCAGAGCCTACACTCGAATGCCTCTCTAGTTTTCCATTGGCCCTGAGCTCAGGGAACCAATTCTCTTTCTCACTGCCCTGAATGATGTGTTTGAGATTCACTAGGATGGAATACTTGCATTTAATCTGAAATTGTTGTTCCACTGTGAACGTGTTTCTCATATCTCAAGGCACTCCTTCACATTATGTAACCCCCTCGAATTTTCCAGCATCAAAAACAAAACCAGAATCAAAAAACCCCAAGATCTTGGAAACTTAGAATACTCCAACCAACCAACCAACCAACCAACAGACACACAAACAGGGTTGAGACTGAATTTTATCTCATACTCTACAAAGTTTACCACTGACCTTGACATGAAAATGCCCTCACATTATTCCTAAATTAGTCCATTTCACATACTTAGGGTATCAGAAATTACACTAACATTTATTTTCATTCTGAATATTCTTTCTTCCCAAACCCCAAAATGGCATAATTACCTTGTCCTAAAAAATACTTGAAATACCATCTGGTGTGGTATTCTGGGTTTTCTAAGTGCACATCTGTTCTTCGCCAAGTACCTGGCAGAGCAGTCGCATTCTGTAACAGAGCAAGGTTGTGCTATTAAGAAGCTTATTTAGAAAGCAAACAAGAATCTGGCAATGAACCAGAGCAAAAGAAGGAAAAAAAAAATCATTGTTAAAAGCACACACACAAGGGCAGTAACTACCTGTTTGCCTTAGACAGGACCCTGAAGTCTAGTAGCTTCATGATTGCCATTTTCACTTTAATATACTTTTTTCAGGTAAATGAATATATTTTTAAAATTTGCATAGTTTTATGTACTTAATCTGGCTAGAATTTGTTTCAGTGTATGGTAGGAAGTAATGATCAATTTCCCTTAATAGTTTATCCATAATTGGTCTAATTATTGAACATTCTCATTCCCAATCCTTTATAAGGTATCAAAGTCTTTTGCAGCAAAAGTCTGCATCTTGCATGGTCTGGGCTGAGGCCGTGAGACACCAGTTTCCTTGAGGGATCAGACGTTACTCTGTTGGAGCTCCAGGGACGTCTACATGACACCTTGTACAGAAGACAGACGGCTGGAAACCGCCGGCACGTCTCTTCTAATTCTGAAATGCCTCTAGTGATTTACTGTTTTTGATCAGTTTCTTCATCATGTTGAAGAAGTTTCCTTCAATTCTGAATCAATAAAGAGCCCTTTCTCGGCAATGAGTATTGAATTTTATTGAAAGCCTTTTTTGCAGGGAGTAACTATCGAGAGACTATGTTAAATGGAGGGGAATCAGTGATGTAATGAATTATTTATAGTAATAGCACTTCAGATGTTGAATGTCCTCAGATTTCTGGACAACTGCCTACTAGGTCATGTACAATATTCTTTTAATAGACCGTTGAACTTTAAAAATGATTTGTGTGTCATGGCTATGAGCGAGATGGATCCTAAGTTTCTTCGTGTGCATCTCTGATACGCTTTCAGGATTAAGCTACTTATGAAATGCATAAAGAGGCTTTCAGGCTTTGCCACCACTGTGGAGACACTGACATTCGCTGAGGGCTGCACGTGCCACGCCTCGGGGCACCCACTCCGTATGCGCCACCTCCAAAACTTCCCCACTGATGTGAAGTGACAGACTCTGTTTCAACCCCACCTTTCCAATGAGGAGGCTGAGACCTGGAGAGTTGAAACGCGCTGCTCACAGATGCAGGGAGAATCACTCTTGGAGCTGGAAGTGAAACCCGTTCCAATTTCAGAGGTGTTTTCTTTTCTTTTTTAAATCTCAGCCATTACATCATCTCCTGTGTCTTTTTTTAAAGTCTTGCCTTTTTAAGTTGCCAGGGAATAAAACCATAAGTTGAAGTTTCCTTCTATTATTGTTCCTACAGGATTTTCTTAATTTTTTTTTTTTAAACTGTATTTGGTTGGTACAGGGTCTCACTAGGCAGCTCACACTCCTAGTGATCCTCCTGTTTTCAGCCTCCCCAGCGCTGGCATTATAGGTGTGAGCCCCTACACCCGGACTATGTGGCCCACTCAGCCTGCCCTGGGGGCGGGGCTGGCACAGCAGGTGGTACCAGGGATTGAACCTCAGTCCCTGTGCTTGCCTCAGTAGGTGCTTTAGTCTGTTGAGCTATTTTTTTTTATTAATTTTAATAAGAAAGAAGTAACAATGAGACATTTTCAAAACATGTTAGTAGGACAGCCACAATAATTAATACATTGCATATTGTTGTCTTCATAGTAGTTGTTCAGAGTACAAGATGCAGACATGATATCTTTTCTAAACACTATTGGTACAAATATTTCTTCTCATTGAACTAAGGGAAAGCAGTTGTATGTACAGTCCAATAGTCCATAATAGTAGTGGGTGTTGCGCTATCTTGCTGGTCCTAATTTTCTTAAATTTAAAAAAATGGTGTGCTACATATATAAAACTTTTATTTGGAAATCATTATAAACTTACATAAAAGTGGTAAGACTAACAATGCCAAGAGCTGCAAGAGTAAGTGGAAAGGACACCCGCACACCAGCTCCCAGGTTTATCTACAGAACATTTTATCCCCTGGCTTATTTGTTCTTTACCTGCCCTGACCCCCACCACATTTACACATTATTTTTTTTCCTGAACCATTTAAAATTCAGATGCAGAATAAAGCCCTTTATCCTTAAATTTTCCAGTCTCTATTTTTCAAGAGAGATATTTTCTTATATAGCCACAATTCAGCTTTGTCAATTCTGTTACCTTAATGCTGACACAATACTTTATCAATAATGTTGTTTAAAGTATTTTCCCTTTCTCCCTTCAGTACAGGACCGATTTGTTGTTGTGCCTCTTTAGATTCCCTGCATCTGGGATGTTTCCACGGTCTGTCTTTTATGACACTGGCCTATTTGGAGAAAGCTGTGTTCTCCCTACTCATTTCTTTTAATGAAGGTTGATCCTGGGCTCGTCAGTGTTTCCCCATAATTTTATTCAGGGTCTGCACACCTGGTCTGAATACCATGAGAGTGAGTCCTTTTTTTCTTTTTTCTTTTTGGCGGGACCAGGGTTCGAACTCACGACCTTGCACTTGCCAGTCAGGCACTTGTGCCACAGAGCTGTCTCCCCAGCCCGATGAGAGTGAGTCCTATCTTTTCAGCTTATGAAGATGAACCTACCACACACTCTGTGCTGGCCAGGTTTATTCCGATCACTTGTGACCTTCCAGTGTGACTCAAGATGAGCATATAATTGGATTTGGCTCCTTGTGGGATTTCCACATGCTTCATTATCAATAGCCACTCTTTTCGGAAGCAGAAACTCTTGGTGGTACCCTTGGCCCACAGATCTCCCACCAGGCAGCTCGTGGCTATAACCCAAGGCCCACCAGCCGGCCCAAGGTGCCAGCTGACTAGACAAAGGGGTCCGGCCCAGGAAGCTGCTCCTAGTCAGATGCCATCGTGACTGGTGTCATGGTCCAAGGCCCTGGATCGTAGAAATCTTAGCAGAGCCTGGGGAAGACTCTTATGGCCCCGACAGTTAACTTCAGAAGCCTCCAAGTCCTGCCCGGCCTAGCGAGGCTTCTCTCAGGGAGCAGCCCCAGACCTTCGCTCAGGGCTCCTCAGATGTGCTGGAAAGTGCATTCTCGGGCCCACTGCCGACCTGCTCCTCGGGCTCGCTCTGGGCCAACTCTGGGAATCTGTATTTTTTCTGTTTAGCAGTGCTAGGGACCAAACCTAGGGGCTCACAGCAAGCACTGTACCACTGACCTACAACCTGGTCCCCAAATTTGTACTTTAATCAACAGACAGACACCCAGATGGTGCTAAAGATTCCTTCAGAATCCTGTGAGTTTTATTTTATGCATTTACCAATGCTTTGAGAGGGGGCTTACCTACTGGCTTCCCCAGGCCGCCAAGGATATTAGAGGACACAGAGGGGCACACTGAGGGCCTCCACAGCACGTGCCTCTGCCTGTCCCCTTGCAGAAGGCTGACTGTGGCAGCCGCAAATGGGATGACATGGGGAGGGCCACGGTGTAGCTCACATCTTGGAGGCATGGGTGGGACTGAGGTGAGCAGCATGCCTCATCTCTATTGACTGCTAACTGTTAATTCTGGAGATTAAGAAGTTATCAGCCGGGGCTGGAAAAAGAGCTCGGTGGTCTAGGTGCCTGCCTGGCAAGTGCAAGGGCCCGGGTTCAATCCCCATTACTGCATGCCGTGCTTGCCCTGAAATTGGGCGTGGTGATGTGCCCCTGTAATCCCAGAGCTGGGGAGGCTGAGACAGGGGGACCACTACTAGTCCAGGCTGTGTAGCAAAAGCTGTACCAAATGAATAAATAAAAGATTTTAAAAAAGAACTTATCAACCTAACTTGCATCTTCCCTGAAAACTGAAATGGGAGGAAAAAAATCCGACACCCAACAAAGTTACGAGTCTTGTAGAGCAAGACACCTGTCCCTTGTTAAAAGCACACATGATGAGGTGCAAAGACAAGAATACCACACAGGAACTGGTGAGCGGAACGGACCCAAGCACAAACTCGCAGCAACCCTTCTGCCCAGGACCAGCAAACACGACTCTGCCAGTGAGCCCGTGTTCAGGGATGAGGAGGCAGGCAGTGAAGGGTACAAATAAGTGTACAGCCAAACGACCTACTATAAGTAAACAACCTGTGCTCACTGCCTGGATCAAGACAGAAAACCCTTCCCGTGCCCTGCACTCATTTCCCAGTCATTCCAATCACACCCCGAAGGTAACCACTGCCTGACTCCCACCACCACTGCTGAGTTCTACCTGCTTTTGAGCTTTCTCGCAATGAAGTTATATCCTGTCCATGCCTGCGAGCCAGAACTCTCTTCCTTCCTCTGAGACATACGCCCAGAGACACTAAAGGTAAATGGGATAGTTTTATTTTTGTTTTAGGACAGTTTTAGTAGATGATGCTAAACAGACTTTCAAAGAGGACACATCAAGTTATGCTCCTGCCAGCAAAAATAGCAGAATTCTAGCTGTCCCACATCCTTTCACCTAACTCACAGCATGGCAGTCTTTTTAATTTCACTCCTTCACGGCATCTCTTTAAATTCACTGGACTAGGAATAGCAATACCTAATTGTGTTTTTGATTTTCAATAAATCTTATTTATTTATTTTTGGGCAGGGGAAGAGTCTACAGGGTGTTCACGGTCTCACTACTAGATCGGACTTGTAGTGATCTGCCTGTTTACAGCCTCCCAAGAGCTGGGATTACAGGCACGTGCCACCATGTCCAGTCTCAATTGCCATCTCAGTGCGCCTCAGAAGCGGGGCTAGCACGGCAGGCCTGGGGATCGAATCCCCGGCCCCTATGCCTGCTTACAGGCGCTTTAATCCACAGAGCATTTTGGTCAGCCCTAATAAATCTTATTTTAAGTATGACCTATTTTGTGCATGATTTCCGTACTATAAAACTTTTATCTACTGCAATTTAAGTAGATGACAAAACAGAAGCACATTATTTACTTGATATCCACAAGAAAGGAGGAAATACGCTGATGAGCTCATTTTCCTGATAGCTGGCTTTAACACTATCACTACTCCCACTTATCCTACACCCTTTGAGGTGACCACTTGCCAGTATGTGTGACGTGGAACGATGGTCTCCAGCTGCTCCCTGCTGCAGGGGAAGGCAATTATTGAGCAATTCCTCATAATGTATCTTTTCGCCTTACTGATAGATTAATTTCCTCAAGGATATCCAAAGCGCTGAGCTTGCACAGCTCAGTGACCGTCAGCTCGTCACTGGCACAGGCCAACACAGCCAGGCTGGCATGGCTCATGACTTCCACGTTCTCACAGTGGAGGAGCTCCACCAGGGGCCTCAGCCCACCTCGATTTCTGAACTCTGCGCGAGGTTCCATATCACAGGCCGTGTTAGCGACGGCAAGGGCAACTCTGCTCTGCACGAGGGTCTGGTTGATCCCAGCGGGCCGATAAGAGCCTGTATGAGTTCATGGCTCGGCATCGTCCCACACAGGGGTTTCTGCTGCGCCATGTTGGCGAGTACAGTGGCCGCATCAGCCACGGCTCCATCGCGTTTATTGGACAGGGTGTTTATTAATGGCTCAATGCCTTCAGCTTCAGCAGTGGCACGTGCATTGACAGGACTGCAACTGGCCAAGTTGGCCAGGGCCAGGCCAGCGGCTGCTCTGACCTCTTCATTGTCACTTCTGAGCAAGTACACCACCTGTGGAATCCCCTGAGTACTGAAAAACTCTTCGCTGCCCGAATTATCGATCATTGCCGCAATAGCTTGGGAAGCAGCGATTTTAGTTCCGTCGCTTTCAGAATCCAAGAGGGATACAAGGCACTTTTCAACTTTTTGCTCATGAAAAAGTTCTCTATTTTCAGAGTCATAAACTGCTTTAGCAACTGCTTTTGCTGCATTCTTCTGGATATCAGGAACTGTAGAGCTTTCCACACATGCAAGGAGCTTTCAAAGCACCCCTGTCTGCTGAATCTGCACCATACTACCCATGTCTTGAAGGCAGTTAGACAGTACTGAAGGTTCTTCTATGTGAAGGTCAGCCAATTCCTTGGTTTCTAGGATCTCAATAAGTTGGCCCAATCCATGGCTGTCTCTTAGCGTTGCTTGGGACTCCTTGCTACGTGTCACAATACTCAAGGGCCTTGCACTTGCCAGGCAGTGCCTAGTTTTGAGAGCCAACAGCTGAATAATTGGGTATTCTGATTTCAAGAGGTCTACTGCAAGAGGAATTCCACTTAGTTCTTGAAGTTTGGCTCAACACTCAAAATCCTGGGCCAAGTTGTAAATGCCTTCCGTAGAATTCTTCTTCACATCAGGATTGGGACTACTCAATCGTCTGATGAGTGGCTCCAATCCACCCTGTTCAGATACTTGTGCTTTACCGGTATACTCTATGGACATGTTTGCTAGGCAAAGACTAGCAAGCTCATGCATGACTACTTCTCCTTCTGGAGTGAGCAGGGCAATCACAGAATTCATGACATCTAAGGCCCTTAGCCATTTTCTCACATCACTGTTGGAAGTTAGGATTCCAAATGTCATAGTGGCATTTCTTTTTACAATTTTATCTTCATGAGTGAGCAGTTTGGTTAAGGGTTCCACAGCTCCAAGTTCAAGGAGCATTGCTTTATTTTCTCCCCCTCCCCCTTTTTTTTTTTGGTGGGACTGGGGTTTGAACTCACAGCTTGCACTTGCCAGGCAGGCACTTGTGCCATGGAGCTATCTCCCTGGCCCCTTCCTTCCCCTTTTAAAGCAGGTTTATAAATGGCCTCACAGGCTTTAGCCAAAATTTCTTCTTCTGAAGAATTCAGCTTAACACCACAGTCGCTGAATTGTTAATAGGTCAAACACATCCTTAGGAGGAAGTTCCTCTCCCTTCTTTATCTTTTTACTCATTGTCTTGCTAGTTTTCTTCAGTGAGAGTTGAGGGATTGTTTTTGCCAGCAGAGCAGTCTCAGGTGGTATAATGCAGCCTCAGTGAAATTACCACAGTCTCAATTTTGTGAGGAAGAAAAATTCATGAAGAGACTCTTTTAAGTTTTCAGGGGCCAGGGAGATGGCTCCATGGCATATGTGCCCGCCTGGCAAGTGTAAGATCGTGAGTTCGAACCCAAGTAGTTGACCCCCCCACATTAGGATGCTCAGCAGCTGGTCGCTGGCCTGGAAGAGCTTTACTTTCTGCCCTACGAAGTGCTTCTTCTTGATCTTGGTCTTGCCCACCAGGACAGAGGACCCCAGGTTGCCCGGGTTGCCATGGCTGCTGCCATCGCGATCCAGAGGCCTGGGACCGCCCTCTCTATACCCCAGCCAGGGTGGCGCGCTCTGCCTGGCTGGGACTGCAGGATGCGCTCACTTGGCTCTTGCCCAGCCTGGCTCCTGCTTGCCGCACTGTTTTCCTATTTTAAATAATGCTGTAATACATATCTGAGAAGAACTGCTGGCCAAATGGTTTGCACATTTTTAGTTATTGCTAATTGTCCTCCCCAAAGATTGTACTAATTTCCATCTTCCCCAACAGTGTATAAGAGAACTGTCACCATGCTAATCAACAGATTTGTGCAAAGCTGGAAGACTGTCCCCTCTGTTCCACCATCTACTAATTGATACATGCACATGAGCAGCCAGGGAGCTCCCCGATGATCCACCTGGGGGTCACACTCATTTTAATTAATAATCCAAATGAGCACACAGATGGTGGATGAGCGTATCTGAAGGAACGAGCAAGCTTCTCAGTGGGGATAGCTAATAGGACAGGTGACAGAATCAGAATGCCACAGAAAATTCCTGACAATTAGCAACTGCAGGACATACTAATGACACTAAACTCAAAATATGCAACGCCAAATCCTATGCTTAGGTACAGTGAACAAGTTTGTCAGCCATGCGTGACAAAGGCCAAGCGCTACACAGTAAGGTTTGTTTTTCTCTTTACTCATCAGGAGACTGAGGCACAAGGATGTCAAGCTGTCAACTAGCAAGGGGTCTAACTCCAAAATCACGTCCACTCCACCACGCCGCCTCACTGTGAACAGCAGCACCCAGGAAACAGGTTGGGAACAAGGAGGGGCACAAGGTCCTTGGAGAGCCACCAGGCTTCCTCAAAGGAGGTTGAGGGTCTACAGGAGGGGAAGGACAGGTCTGTGCCCTCTGTGGCTGTGTGGGACACACCCAGAGCCCTGGGTTCAGCTGTGAGCTCTTCCATGTAAGAGGTTCACAGGCCTGGAGACTTCACTCAGTGATGCAGTGATTGCCCACCATGCTCAAGGTTGTGGGTTTGAGTCCCAACACGGGGGAAGAAAGGAAGAAAGGAAGAAAGGAAGGAAGGAAGGAAGGAAGGAAGGAAGGGTAGACAGATGCACATGATTACAATGTGGCTAATGAGGTTTAACTACCAACTTAGCCCTAACCTCATTTACAAAAAAAAAAAAAAGAAGAGCTGAAGGTGTGATTCAACGCTAGAGCACTTCCTTAGGGTACACAAAGCCTTGGATTTAATCCCCAGAACTGTGCCAGAAATCCTGCAAAAATGAATACCTATAAGGTTCATTAGTTGGCTATGTTCATTACTCTGACTAGGAATATATCTATGTGAGAAAACTTCACACCATACCCCATAAACATGCACAATTGCTTTGTCAATTAAAAATAAGTTTTTCAATTAAAAAATCCTGACAGTATATACTTATGAGGACTCAATAATTAAAAATGAATAATGAGGGGGAAATTAGTGGAGCCACAGAACATATCTGCTTTACAGGTATTCATGAAATGAATTAAATGAATAATAAATAAAAGGCTCGTGAGGGAGCCACATGTCCAAGGAACAGCACGAGGGTGACACCAGTGGGGCTGCTCCTGGGTCCTAGGAGGACAGCGGCACGCGAGGCCCCTCACACTGCAGGGGCTGAGCCTTGCACCTGGGCTACCTGAATAGAAACTCAAGAATACAGTAGAACAATTGACACTTAAATTCTTTTCTGTTTAATTTTTTTTTTTTTTTTTTTTTTTTTTACCAATTTTGCATGCTTATATCTGGTAATCTGAAGAGTTAATTTGAGGATAATGATATGTAATGTAATAGCCATTGTTGAATTCCTACCATTTTGTTTAGTGAAATTCTGCATCGTTTCTAATATTTTTTAAATTCGTTTTAAATCTTTTTTAAAAATAATATACAAATAAATAAAGACAGAGGCAGAGGGGTTTTTGCGCAATGGAAGGAACATTTCAGCAACCATTGAACCCCTACAACCCCTGAAATTTCCTAAGTGAGAAGATGACAGGAAAGAGCTGACTCATCATGATGGCTTCAGGGGGCACCGTTGCTCAGAAGACCAAGCCCCTAGAGGCAGGGAGCTCGGAACCCACAGCCCTTGCTCCTCATCTCCAGGCAGGAGAGGGGAGTCTCAGTGCCAGCTACTCTCCTTAGCCTGGCCTAGGAAACCTCCAGAAGCCCCTAAACCAGGGGTGTGTGGAGCTTCCCAGTTGGCGACCACACACCCCAGAGGGAACAGAAGCTCCTCCAGCACCTCCCCACACTTGCCTTGTGTACTGCTCCCCTCAGGCTGTCCACCCAGGTTACCTCACTGACAGTAAATCAGCAATGGGAAGGATCCTCTTCAGCTCTGGGAGTCATTTTAGTGAATCTGAGGACAAACCCAAGGAGGGGGGCCGTGGGAACCCCTGGCTTGGAGGCAAGAGTGTGAAGAACGAGATCCTAGGGCCCACTGACAGGCAAGGCTAATAGGAGTCCTACCCCACGTGAAGCTGGGATCTCAAAGGGCTCTGTACACGAGAAGAGAACCACGAGAGACCACCTAAGACCTCAACGGAAGGCACCAGTGTGCAGGGCAGTGCTCAGCAGTGTCTGTGCTCTGGTGACCACCAGGTGGCCCTCGCAGGAACCCTGGAGTGGGAAAGGACGTGTACAAATCATATACTGACCAAGGTCTAATAGACAGGCCAAATTAAGAACTCTTAATATCCAAAAACAAAAGACCAAATAATCCAGTAATAAAACCACACTGCAACTTGCTCCTGGGGTTGAAAAACCTTAAGCCGCTCTACCGAGCCTTCTGCTGCGTCACCAGGATCACAGAGTTAGAGCGACCCCATTTATTCTCCTCTGACTGTCAGGCCCCTGTAGCGTCTTTTCCAAGGTTGGACGCTGACACTGGCCAAGAGCTTTTACCCAAGGCCAACTGAGAACTCACGCTCAGTAGCTTTGCTGGAAACAAAATCTAATAAGAGCATGTGATGCTGCCGTTCTTCCCAGAGGAGCAATGCAAGAGAGAAAACTCCGCTGCTTGCAGCTGACCATGGCGACCCATGAGACCACTGAGGCTACCAGATGGTTCTCAAGATGAACTACCCGAGGTCAGGCTGCTAGAGAGGCGGGGTCTGGATCTGGGCCCAGGTGTCTGACTCTAGAGCCATTCCTGGCCGGGACCTGCCACAGGTGGCTTCCTGTCCCTGGGGAGGCCCTAGAATCTGGCCTCTGGTACATGGGAGAGTTGAGCGACATGGCCAAAGTATATGGGGCACTCAGGACCATCTGAAGGCTCCATTACGTCTTTCCTGGGTTCCCTCCAAACACAGTCCTGGCAAGGGCCACAGCTGTGCTTCTAAGAGGGGTGGGGACAGCCCAATGCAGTTTGTCCACCTTGGGCTGGGCTGCGGGAGAAGGTGTCCGAGACACCCCGGCCTCCAGGGTCTCTTGGGGGTAGGCTCTCAGAGCAGACACCCAGTGTGGTGACCTGGCTTTCAGAGCATGGGAAAACAGGACTCGGTGCTTCTGCTTCTGGCTTGGTGCTCGGGATGCTGGGCCCCTGGGTCCGGTGAGGAGCCCCACACATCTCAGGAACTGTGCCACTTGGGAGGCCACTTCTAAGCTTCAGAAGTGAGCTTCCTTCCACACGGAGTCACTGACACCATTCTAGCAAGACTTTAGTGAGCACTTGCTCAGGGGTTCAGCCTGGATAGCAGAGCCTCCATTTGTCCAATACAGCGCTGAGGAGAGCAGCACATCTGGCTGAAGAGAGGCACTAAGCTAAGGCCAAGGGCAAAGAGGAGCAGCCCGTTACTGAATGCTGGGGCCTTTCAAGTTCAGTCCTTTGCACATTACCAAGAATTTGCTTTAAGAAATGTCCAGCAGAGCAATCGGGACACCACGGCCATGGTTATGCTTAGTGACAACCGCCATGATTACTAGTGCAGCAAACATTAATTGAACCCTTGGCACGTGCCAGTCAGCCACAGGCTTGCAAGCTCACTTCATCAAGTCATCTCGATAATCTGGAGATGGTTTTTTATTTTAAGTGGAGAAGCTGAGGCACAGTAAGGCTGATTTGGTTGGTGGTTCCTGGTCTCCCACAATCCAAGACTGATAGAGCTGGAGAGAAGGCAGGCTTGTGCTGGACGTGATCTGAGTTTTGCCAGATGGCAAAGCTGGGGGTGCTGAAGGACCTTCATGAGCGAACTTGCAAAGCAGCAGCGAAGACAGAAATGTCGGGGATCTTACTTGCTCTTCCCAATTGTGCAGCTGGGCCCCAGGCAGAGAGCAGGAGGGGGCAGTGCTAAAGGAAAGCCTGTATTGAGGAAGACCAGGAGAACCCCAAAAGAGGACATGGGCCCACGGAGTGGAAGACAGCAATAACCTTTCCTGGTGGCTTCTCTGAATAAAGATGATGCTTGTAATCACACTGATACTTTGCACCTCCCTCCGAGCCCCTGGACCCATACACATGGTAGAACCCCACTGTCCAGCCTGGCAAAGTGAAGGAGTAGGGACTCATGAAAGATGCTGTGGCTTTTCCTTTGGTTCCCTCCTAGCAGTGCCTTCATGTGTTTACATGCTTTTAGGACAGAGCTTTAAAGAAAAGATGTCACCAGCTCTGAGTGCCTCCATGTCCACTTCAAGCACGGTTCTGGAGAACTCTCATCTTCTACCCCTCCCGGCCTGCATTTCGGAAGACTGTCTGTTCACTGCAGCATCACAGGCACTAGTGTTGAGTTTGGTGAAAATGCAGGAGCTGGAGAGTGTCCTTACCTCATCTGAAGAGCCGTTTTCCACTCTGAATCTTCCAGCCCTTTGGATGGCTCCATCAGCATCGCTGGAGATAAGCTAGGTAAAGAAAGAGGGCTCAGTTAGGGGGCTGAACCAGCACACGCAAAGCTGCTGTCTGCGCGAATCCGTAAGTCAAACCCAGCGGCATGCGCTGGTGGGACCAGCCTAAAGGCCGTGTTAGCAGAGAGCTCCCACAGGGGGCCCCTGGTCTCAGGAGTCCACTAGTAAGGACCGTTTAGCCTGCAAGAGTGAAAAACAAGAGCATCAAATCTAAATTTGAGCCCTTTTCAAAGCTGGAAACATGAAAACAATCTTAACGCACATCACATGTGGACAAGCTACAGCTCACAGATGGCAGAGCCCAAGGCCGAGCTCAAGCTCCGCCGCCTTCCAGGAAAGGCTGAAGAACCATTAGGGGCTGGCAAGGACCCAAGGTCTGCTCACGTCAGAAGGCGCTCTTGAGCCTCATTCAGCATAAGGAATTTCCAAAAAGCCACCATGGGTGCTGGCAAGGGGACACCTGCCGGAGGGCCATTCCCAAGGGGCTCCATGCTAGACCAGGGCCTGGCAAGTTAGTCCTGAAGTCACGACTCAAGAGTTTCTCCTGAACTTCTCAGAAGCGACTTGAAAAAACGACAGATCTTTTTTGGGTTTTAATCTTTTAAATCTGTTCACACCTTGCATCAAAGATCTGCCAACAATTTCTATATCCCAGACTCACTGAACATGTCCCCTAGAAGGGAGCTTCTCCCTGCTGGAACTCAGCCCCTCCCCAGGAAACAGAGATCCAGAGTCTTGGGTAACACTGCTGGCTTATACTCGCCCTAGCCCTAAGACACATGAAGGTGTGAAACGAAAGGGGCAATTTCATAGAACATCCCTCCACAGATTTTCCTGAAGAAAGCATTTTAAAAAGCTTGGCAAATTTTTATCATGATGTCACTAAGCATGAAAACGGTATCTAACATTTACTAAGTGCTGCTTCCCTGCGTGCCGTGTACTCGGGTGCCCATAACATGCATCATCTCATCTGGCTCTTGTGATTGTAACACAAGGTGTGTGTTGCTATTCCTCTCAGCCAGGAATGAGGCAACCGCTACAGAGGAAGGTAAAACTACCAGCTAAGGTCATGAGTGGTCTCCTGAGGCCTAGCTGGGATGTGACCACGGTGGCCAGACTGAAAGTTTATTATCCTCATGCGTAATCATTACTTTACCTAACAGGTCCAGTTTCCTCACCATTCTAAACCACAAAGTAATTTCTGAAAACAACTAAAAAGAAGATTTCTACGTATGTAGCTGGCTATTGCTGGCGGCAGATCACACGTCAGTGAACTGAGGGTAACAGGATTCTGCCCTCAGCTTCCAGGAGGTAACTTCTAACCCCTGGGAATGTCGTGCATGAATGTTGCTTTATTTAGAGAATTGGAGCCTCATTGGATAGTAATGGCGGGACTTTGGGTCACACAGCATAGCTTTACCTCAGGAGGGGCTGGAGGTTAAGGTCAACTTCGTGGGTGAGACACTATTGGGAAACTGGGGGAGGGTGACAGAAATTGGCTTTGTGAGAGGTTCAGCTTTGCCCTCAGCTCCCATGTCCACGTGATCAAGCCCACTAAAAACCTTGCAAACATGACTCAGGTGCTGCCCTGGTAGGCAGTGTCTTATGCGCACTGCCACCTGTGTTGACAGGAAGCACCCACGCTGGCCGGGACCTCTTGCGAGGACCTGGAAGGTCTGCATTTGGAATTCTCCTGCGCCCCACCCCGGGCTGACTGGGTCTGTATCCTTCGTTCTCATGAATTGTAAGTGAGCTTGACAGCTTGTGGTCCATTCCATGTGTCCCTTCAGCAAATTACTGAGATGGAGGGTGGCGTCGGGGCAGATGGCATCAGGGCTGTGGACTGCCTGCTAACTTTGCTTTGCAATCCTAAAGCACAAGAGCAAGATAGATTTTGGCCTCCACGTGTCACTGCCTTTCCTCCAGGAGAAGTGAGAGGAGTCAGTGTCAACATCACCTCCTCACCGTCTATTCAGAGGGAAGAGCAACTAGGATTTGGGGGGTACTTGTATAGGCTGCCTCAAGGGCTTTGGGAGAAGCCTTCCACACTCACAGAGGGACTTAGCTAGAGGAGAGCAGCCCGGCCAGCCAGCTTCTGCTGTCTGGCGTAGCTGTACCGAGGGGGCACACACACCGGAGACCGAGGTTGGCAGGTCGCCCTCACTGTAGCTAGTCTCGCAAGGACAGTGAGCAGGCGGAGAGGAGCAGGCCAGGAGCTGGTAGCTGCTCGCCCGTGTGCACGCACGAAGCCCAAGTTGAAAGTGCTCCACTATATTCCAGACACTGCCAGGAAAGGGCACTTCTCCCTTGCTGAGCTTAGAACACGGAGCATATCTCTTGTTTTACTTAAGACAACTGAGAAGAAAGGAAGAACAATTTTTATGATTTGACAGAAGGAGTTAAGATGCTTAATTCAGGGTTCAGGCTAAGCTGCTCGACTGCGTCACCGTCACTATCTCCCCGTCACTATCTCCTCGTCAAAGTCTGCAGCGGCCTCCTGACTGACTTAGACACCTCAGGTGCTCCTTACCTGCTCGCTTCCCGCACAGTAGCAGGGTGGTGGTTTTGGCAAATTGCACCTGCAGCCACCCCCCTCATAGCACCACCTCTCTCCACTAGAGGGCGCACTCTGGAAAGGGCGCCCCTCCCACTCCCACTGCACCCCAGCTCACCCTTCAGATCTCCCCAGGTTTCCTTCCCTGACAACACTGGCTGGAGAGGGGCCCCTGTGTGAGTCTTGCGGCACTCTGAAGAGTTCTGTCTCTTGGTGTGGGTTCCACTGCTTTGTGTGATTGCTTGGTTCATGCAGTTTCTCCTGGGGTGTTGGCTCTGCTCCCCACTAGTGTCCACCAGAACAGAGTACGTATATTTGTTGTCACCACTGTGTCCCAGAGCTAAGCACAGTGCCTGGCACCGTGTACATGTTTACTAAGCATTGATAAACAAGAAATATATGACTAGACAAATGCCAAAATGCTATTGAAGATGATCAAAGAAATATATAAAACTAGCAGTGAGCCCTGCAGACCAGAGAAGATTCATTACTCGTGTGAGAAATGCCAGAGAGACACTACCAGGCCTGCGGTGGAGGAAAGACCAAAGTGAGGCCAAAGATCTAAAGGAGGCGGGTTAGACCCCAAGGGGTTGAATGGATGCCCCTAAACTCAGGCTGCCAGGGTCTGCCCAGGTGAGCCAGGGGTTGGGATGGGCACGGGAAGGAGGTCCTGTGGTTACCGGCTGGCAGGGCATGCAGTGGGTCTCATTCCCCCATTCCGTAGCTGGCTCTGGCAGCCATGGAGGCTGGTGCCTGCTGAAGTCTGGCACGTGACCTGATGCAAAAGGAGACAGTGCCCTAGCAAACTAAGGGTCAAGAAAAACACTGGAAGAAAAATGTCCCTTAAGGCAGCAGAGAAGCTGTTTGCCAGGCAGATGTCCCCACCCGTGCTGTTAATTACTCTCACGAACCTCCGATCTAGCCAACCCACGTCCTTCCCATGGTTGGAAGGAGGCTGACTCAGGAGCGGACGGAGGAGTCTCCACTAGAACCCCGTGGGGCTCCAAGGCCCCAAGCCAAACACTCACTCGCATGATGTGCCCATTCAGTGCAGTCCTAGCTGCCATCAAATCCCCTCAGGCACCTGGACACAGCCGGGCCTTGCTTCCCCTGAGGGGCCACTCATCCAGTCCCCTCCACTTGCAAGTGGGCCTCAGTCCCGGGTGGTATTTATGGGCCCAGGCTCCTCAGGAGAAGCAAGGTGCCTCCTTTTTCACTTTTCCCTTCTCCACAGGCTAGAAGTCCCATGACAGGGAGGTACTGGGAACCCACTGTGAAGGCCGGGGACTTGAGAGCCTAGGTGTGGAAGCAGACTCCTGCCTACTGACCTACAGGCCAGCTGTGAGAGGGCAGTGGGCCTGTTGTTCTTCACTGTAGGGTGACACTGTGAGACAACCAGAGTCTACTCCATGTGTGAGAACAGCCATTGGCACCATGACAAGTTTCTGTTTGACCTGTGTGCTAGGCATGTGCTAGGCAAACGCTCTGTCTTAGGCCCAACAAGTCCATCATGTCCACTGTGGAAACTAACCTAACTAAGCTAAAATAGCAGAGCAAAAGTCCTGTACAAGTATTTACTTGCTATAAAAAGCAAAGGAAATTTTAGAAAACCTCTAATTATTGCAGCAATTTGACTGATCCTGGATGTATGAAAGTGAGTAATCTGTGATCAGGTTTCAAATGAAAAACATGAACTCTTGAGTTTTGGAAGGCAGTGGCTACAATCACCAAAAAACTACATACAAGCTGGGTGGGGTGGCATACACATTTATAATCCCAGCACTCTGGGAGACCGAGGTAGGAAAATCCCAAGTTCAAAGCTAGCCTGGGCAATTCAATGACTTAATGAGACCATGTTTCAAAACAAAACAAAAAAGGGCTGGGGATGTAGTACTCAAAATTTTATAAAATTTTAATTATAAAAAACTTAATTATAGTGGGACATCTTAGCTTCTCTCAGATCAAGGTAATAATTAGTAAGGATGTATAGAACAATCAAATAATAAAAATGAATAAGCACAATTTAATAATCATGCATGGAATTTATTAAGTTACAAAAAAAGTACATAACTTTTGAAAACACTGATTAAACTTTAAAAGAATTACCTAACTTTATAGGCATGAAAAAGCCTATAAAAATTCCACAGAATAACGAAATTCTAAAAAACTATCAAATTGTATGGATCATGCTTTCATGTAATGTAACAGCATGAGAAAGTCATTTCAAAAGGATAAAACAACTGGAAATCTGAAAAAAATACACTTGGAAAAGTTCTTGCCCCAGGTGGGATCAGATCAACTGGGCATTATTCAAACATCCCTGAGAATCAGCAGCTGCTCCACTGACAGGAAAATCCATACTCTTAGAGGCTCCCGTTCCCACACACGCAGGAAAGGGGGAGACAAGGAGCCCAGCTTCTCCACTGGGAGACGTGAAGAAGAACCACGGGACGGGGACAGGAGTCCAGCAAGGCCCAGAAAGAGGAGCGCCGGGAGGAAGGACAAGGCTGGAGGCCAGACCAGAGGGATCTCAGGCCGGTTGATTTTACAGAGTTGAGGACAAAGATAAATACGCACAGAGAAAAGAAAGAACATATAACCAAGAACGAGAATACTATATGGAGCTATGCAAATACCATAAAAACTTAAGTGAAATGAATGCTCGTCTAGGAATACCTACATGGTGAAAATTATTTTGAGAAAGAAACATAAATATGCCAAAAAGTATTCACCAGGCTGAAGAAGCTGACAGAACAATGCCAGCTAAGACAGCACTGGTCTCCACAGTCCCCTGAGAGGACAAAGGTCGTGCCCCCTGCACAGCACCCAGCGCCCATGCGACACTGCCTGCTCTGGCCGGTGGGTCTTTTTTGTGTTTTACTTGATATCAGCAGAAGGGAATTAACATGAATTTAACATGCAGTGCTAACAGTGTAGGGTTTTGGCTGGATTTTACTTTATTTGGTCTCATGTTGGATTTGATCAGACACTAAATCGGATCAATCTGATCAGGGCTGCGGCCTGCAGAGGAAAAGACGAAGCCAGCGGAGCGATCGCCTGGCCGCACGCACCACCACCAGGCCAGGAGCTGTGCGTGGTTCCCCTTGAGGTCTTAGACTGTTCAACTCTGTGGCAACTGCTTAAGTTTGCTTTTAAATTAATTAAAATAAAACCCACTCCCGCAGGTCTCTAAGGCTGGCACCCTGGGAGGCTGAGGCAGGAGAACTGCAAGTTAGAGGTCAGTCTGGGCAATTTACCCAGTGAGACTCTACCTCAAAATCACAAGTTAAAAAAAAAAAAAAATAAATCTGTGGATGTAGCTCAGCGTGAAGGTCCTGGGTCGAATCTCCAGTACGGGCCCCACATCCCTCAGTGGCACTGGTCCCACTGCAAGTGCTCAGAAACTAGACGGGGCTGCTACGCTAGAGAGCGCAGATATAAATCACTGCCGAGAGCTCGGCAGGACAGAACCAGGCATCCCTGGCATCACACACCTCTGATATCAAGCTTTTTTTTTTTTTTTTAGCTAGTTTGTGGTGTGTGTGTGTGTGTGTGTGTGTGTGTGTGTGTGTGTGTGTTACTGGGGCTTGAACCCATGGACCTTGCACTGAGCTTTTTAAGTCTTTTTTATTTTTAAGACAAGCCTTACTAGATGACTAAATTGCCCACACTGCGCTCAAACTTGTCATCCTCCTGCTTCAGCCTTGCAGAGTGCTGGAACCACAGGCATGCGCTACCACACCGGGCTTTGCTGCCCGTTTTAGGGGGCAATTCCGTGGTTCTGGCTATGTTACTAATCTGGTAGAAAAACTAACACCCACTGCAGTTGTTAGGGGTCTGTGTCTGAGATACACAAGGTGGAGATTTACGTGACTTAATATCCTTAGATTCTTGTCTAAATTCAGCCGCAGTGCAAAGCAGACCTATCCACTGAGCAGAATCAAACACATCCGGTGTTTTATTTCAGGAAAAAAGTAATATCTAATTGTTTGTAGAATTTAATAATTTACAAATGTAATTTAAAACAGCAGATAAATGAGATATTAATTACTGTAAATAAAATAATACTTTCATATTAGAGATAACCAAGTCAGAACATTTCTTTCTTTCTTTCTTTTTTTTTTTTTTAAAGAATATTTCTTGGGGCTGGGGAGATAGCTCCATGGCACAAGTGCCTGCCTGGCAAGTGCAAGGCCATGAGTTTGAACCCCGGTCCCGCAAAAAAAAAAAAAAAAAAAAAAAAAAAAAGAATATTTCTTGAATTAACGACTGTACACTTTTTTCAAAAGCAAAGACCTCCTGGGGCCAGCGAGATAGCTCAGCAGGCTAGGTGCCTGCCTGGCAAGTGCAGGGACTTGGGTTCGATCCCTGGTACCACGGCCCTGTGCCATGCTGGCCACTGAAACTGGGCATGGTGGCACATTCCTATAATCCCAGCACTGGGGAGGCTTTATCAAGACTCTGTATCAAATCAATCCAATCATCAAGCAATCAATCAATCAATCTTTAGCAAAAGCAAAGGTCTCTTTTCCCTCGACTTCCTTGGGCTGGCGCTTGTTTCCATTTCACATCAGTGCTGGGATTCCCATGGCTTCTGTTTTCGATGCACTGTGTATTTGGCATTCAAGTATATAAATCACAGGAAACACAGTTTTACTTGGCAAAAGATCTCAAAAGGTTATGTAAAGGATATTTTTAATGAAAACATTTCAAGCACAAAATTGTAATCTCAGCACCTTGGGAGCCTGAGACAGAATTGCAAGTTCAAGCCTAGTCTTGGTAATTTAGCAAGACTTTCTCTCAAAAAGGAGAGAGAGAGAGAGAGAGAGAGAGAGAGAGAGAGAGAGAGAGAGAGAGAGAGAGACAGACAGACAGACAGACAGACAGACAGACAGACAGACAAAGGGAGGGAAGGAAAGGAAGAAAGAACTGGGGCTGTAGCTCCCTGGGCCCAACTGGGCAAGGGAGAAACATTTCTTATTTCTTACCACATCTCCTTTCTTTAAAATAAGTGGTTATGAGTGAAGATTTCAGGGACCAGCTGGTCAAGTTCAGATCTAAACTGTACATATATCAGCACTATAATCTTGGGGAAAATCATGTAATTTTTCATTGCTACATTTTGGTTTCTTTATCTCTAAAATGGGAATAATAATTATAGCTCCTTCAAGGTTTCTAAAGCGAATTCAATAATGTGCCACATGGAATGAACCTAGAATAGCATCTGGATATGGTAGTTATTCGATAAATATTATAATTCTATAACAGTATAGTGATTAATGTAATGCTCTGATTAGTATTAAACCACTAATTAATTAGTGGATGAGAGATTCAATTGCCTTAATTCTGGATGTAAAATCTTGGAAGATCTGTTTAAACATTTGTTCATCTGGCCAACATTGCTGAGAATCTATTTTTCAGGGCTCTGCTGGACTAAGAAAGATCAATGCAACATGATTCCTGCCCTAGAGGACAGCAGATCCTGGTGGGAGAGACACACACACACAAACAGATAAATCACAAGGCAACCTGGTTAAATGCCGTAACAACAGAGCAGCGAGGTGCTGGGGGAGGTCAGGGGCTGCAGAGAGCCCTGCCTGGGGAGCTGCGGAAGGCTGCGGCGCTGTAATGTGATTTACTCTGGAGCTATAATGTAATTTATTCTGGTACAGGACCTTTGAGAAATGATTTCCAGCATACGTAGGATTTTTTTTTTTTTTTTTAAATTACAACACTGATCAAGAAAGCAGACCTATTTGACCCTGATGCAAATCACACGTACACACCCCAACAGCCACCATGGCTGAAACAGAACTGCTCAGAAAGGAAAGAAGTGTAAACGTTTGCATCAAAGGAAGGGGGTGGTGGCGAGGATATGAATCCAGGCGCGACGCCCTCCTGTCACTGGCTGGTGCTGCTCTCAGCTCTCCCCGGGCAGCAGGCCAGCCCTGTTTGTGGTCTCTCAGCTCAGGTCCAGTGCCTGTGGGTCCTGGGAGCAGAGGCAGCGCTTTATTCCTCTCGCTGTTTCCCTCTCTCCTGTTCTGCCTGTGCCTGGAGAAGCGGGGTGGCTGGAGGGTCGAGCACCACAGTGGGTGGGGGAGCACTTGGGCTAGCGAGAAGATTCTCCGGGCTGCAGGAGAGATCGTGGCTGAACAGGGGCCACCTCAGCCTGGCTCCGGCTCCGGCTCTGGCTCCGGCTTCGGCGTGCCTTACCAGCCCAGGTCTGGCCACCATCCTCAGCAAGCTCAACCTCAATCACGTCACTGAGCTGGCAGCCCGAGTGTGCATCCTTCTGCCTTCTCCAACGTAGCGATACAGCTTGGCTCTGTGGCCCTGCCATCCACTCCCACGGCACCACCAGCAGCTCCTCCATACTGACGAGGCTCTGCCTGCAACGTGTCTAGGGATGAGCTGCTCCGTCCCCTTTGTCCATGTTCCAGTTAGAGCCCGATGGCCACAACCCAGTCCTTCCCTTCATTCCTGTCCCTTCCCATCATGTCCCCCACCTTGCCAGTCACGGCTCCCCTCACTGAAACCTCCTCTCTTAGCTGGTCCTGTGCCTTCCTGTGCTGGGTACCGTAAGACAGGCCAGGATGGGCATCCAGCCGACTCGCATCTCAGACACACCTGTCTCCTTTTCTAGTTCAAACAGCGTCTGACTAGCAGCCCTTGATTCTCAGCTTCCCGGTGAAGTCACCGCCAGAGAAGACCAGTCAGGACCTGCAGAGTGGCTCGATACTCATCCCCTGCCCAAGACACCAGGACACTTTCCACTTCGCTATGCACGAAGGAGAGAAACTGGGAAAGCCCTCGTGACTGGCTTTGCTGCTTGGACCAGAGCCAAATCTGATTGCCCTGTTCTCCACCGTCTCATTTTCCCCAAGAGACACTGTGTTTGTGTGAAAAATAACAATAAACTATTGGGAATCATCCTCTGACTGCATGGGCATTGCATTTGTCTTTCAAGAAAACAATGAGCGGGAAGCAGGAGGGCTCTTTTCCATAGAAGGTGTTGAAGAGGAGGGAAGAAGGGCTCCTGCCCTGACTGCCCCTTGAGAAAAAGAAGAGGAACCAGAGAGTCCTGCAAAGGCCAGGAGGAAGGTGACCCATGGAGCTGACCGCTACCAGGAGGAACCGAGGCAGACGGGCTTGAGACTCACACGGCCAGGACGGTGGGAAAAGCAGGCGCTCCCGTGAGCATGCAGGGTTCAAGTCGGCATCCGTCACTAGGACCACAGGTACCTGAGGCGGGAGCCCAGCGCTCTGAAAAGTGTCACGGCTCTGCTGCTTGGCAGATGCTCAGTGGTACTTTCTTTAAGCTCAACAAAGCTTTCTGAAGTTTAGGAGCTACATGTTGCATGGGGCACCCAAAATAATGTCAGTCAATGAACTTTTCTACTAGCGTGGTTAGGGAGAAATCGGAAGGAGCGAAGTCCCTGGGCAGCTGGCACCTGAAAGGCTCGGTGCCTTGGTAAACACAGCGTCCTCTGCACAGAGGGTGTGGGCCGTGAGGTCTGCTCTGTTGGAGAGCACTCCAAGGAAGCACACGCCTGCTGGCGGCCCTGCAGAATCTCCTCAGAGGAGGAGTGAAGAGGAAGATCACCCACGCTACACAAGGCGGGGATGCTGGCCGCAGGGAAGCCCAGCTAGCAGCGCTTGCTACATGGATGAGTGAAGGTGTCCACGGTGGTGTTTCTGTATTTTATTTATTTTTTATTTTTTCAAAACAAGAAAAATTTAACAATGGTTGTATTACATATGTTCATCATCAAATCTGTTTAGATTGATATAGATATGTAAGATTAGTCAAACAATTAAACATTAACACTTAAAATAAATCTTAGTTTTTTTACCTCTTCCAAATACATTTTGTATTTAAGTCACTCTTCTAAAAAAAAAAATAATAAAATTTATAGGGGTTGGGGATGCAGAAAATGCAAGGTCCTGAGAGTGATTCCTGGTACCACCCAAAATTTATTCATTTATTTATTTTCTTCTTTTGAGTCCTTATACTAGGGAGACTATACAATATTGGCAATGTAGGTCTGGTTTATTTCACTAATGAGTATATGTTCAAGATACATTCACTTATATATGAAGTCTTCTAGTCTATCATTCCATATAGCTGAGTAATATTCCATTTTGTGAAAATGCTACATCTTTTTCAACCATTCTTCAGATGATGGGCATTTTGGTTGTTTCCAAGATTTGGCTATCACAAATTGTGCTGCGATGAACATAGGTGCGCAAATATCACTATGGTATGA
>PVKN010000724.1:0-66135 GCA_004027915.1 Capromys pilorides | reverse complement strand
TTTAAAGCTAGTATCTGTCTCTGTCTCTGTCTCTATCTGTCTCTGTCTCTGTCTCTATCTGTCTCTGTCTCTATCTCTGTCTCTCTCTCTCTCTGTCTCTCTCTATCTCTCTTTCTCTCCTCTCTCTCTCCTTTTCCCACTGGAATGGTTAGTTTTCTTGGGATTTCTTTTCATTTTTAGGTTAACTAAAGCAAAACTGATACTGAATATGAAAGTGAAGATGACACTGAGTCAGTTTTTATGAATCATATTTTCCCAGAAAAGCATCCAATCTATCAAATTTTGCAAGATTAGATGGGGTAAACAAGATTACCCTCAGATTTGATAATTTACTGGCAGGAGCTCACACAAAGCTATTATAATTATGCTTATTGTTTGTGGCAGTAAAATAATACAATCTAAAATCAGCCGAGGGAAGAGGCACCAGGGCAGAGACCAGGAAGGTTTCCAGTATGGAGCTTCCGGGTGTCCTCTTCCAGAGGAGCCATGAACAATGATTCTCCTGCAGCCTGGCAACGATGAGAGCCTGGCCAGATGGGAGCACTCACCTAGGCCTGGGCACCCAAGGGTTTTGTCAGGGCTCAACACAAAGACATGGTTGTCCACGCTACAGGTCTTTTTCATCCCCCAGCCCAAAAGTAGCATGGACATTCACGGCCCATGCTTTCATCAGAATCACATTATGGGATTGTCCCCGTGGCCTGAGGCTCCCAGGTAGACAACAGCTCTCTCTGCGGATAGGCAACTCCGCAAGCCTGGGGTCTGCCTTCCAGGAGCCAAGATAAAAGCCAGACTCTCTGGTTAAGGCGAGTACTTTACTGCTTCACTGCCCAAGTTATGAAATTTATTTATACAGAATTGAGCAAAACAGTTTCTAGGGATTTTTCAATTCCCTCTATCTGTGGGTATTTTTTCCTTAATATTTTTTTGTTCTTCTCTTGATAAACTTAGCTAAAAATTTCTAACTCTTTTTTTTTTTTTTTTAATTTTTTGTCTTTTTGAGACAGAGTCTCACTATGCAGTTCAGGCTGGCCTCAAGCTCACTTTTCTAGCCCCGGCTGGTCTTGAACTCACACCGATCCTCCTGCCTCAGCCTCCCAAGTGCTGGGATTACGGGCATGCGCCACCACGCCCGGCTTTCTAACTCTTTTTTTAAAGAATTAGTTTTCTAATTTAGGATCTGTTACTTAATTTATTATTTATTATAATTAATATAAACCAATTATAGTTGTACATAACTATGACAACTCTTTTCTGTTTTTTTTCTTTTTAATTTGTTCATTGCTTCTTTAACACATTAATTTCTTCCTTCTGCTTTCTGAAGTTTTTTGCTTTTATTTATTTATTTATTATTTTTATTTTTTTGAGACAGGGATTCTGCCTCAGCCTCCCAAGTGCTGGCATTATTGGAGTGTGCCACCACGCTTGGTCTTTTGTTTTTAAAACTACTTCAACAAAATGATTATTTTATTCTCTTCGTTTCTGTTTGTCTTTTATGAATTTATTTTCATGCTGTGTACATTAGTCAAGGCCTCCAGAGAAAAAGAACCAATTCAATATTTATTGATTTATTGTAGTTTGCTCACTTAATAATGGCATTTAAGAATTTCCAAGATCAGTTTTCAGCAAGCTAGAAATTCAATGGTACAGACCCAGTCTGGGCAAAAGCCTGAGATCCAGCACAGTCGATGCTCTAACTCCGATCCAAGAGCAGAACAACACCTGTATGCCTGGACTTCTGCCCAAGCTTTCAACAGATTCCAAGGGACCCACTGGCTCTGGGGACGGTAAGCTGCATTATGTAAGTCTACCAATCAAATGTTGATCTCAGACCAGCCAGGTAGCTCAGTGGACTAAAGTGCCTGCTTAAACAGGCATGGGGACCAGGGTTCAATCCCCCAGAGTGCTGTGCCGACCTCATGCTGAGATGGCAATTGAGACTGGGCGTGCTGGTCCGTACCTGTAATCCCAGTGCTTACAGGCTGAAAACAGGAGGATCGCCATGAGTCCCATCTGTATAGTAAGACCCTGTAGACCCTGTACTAAATACATCTATTAAAAAATGTTGATCTCATCCAGAAACCTACTCCTAGACTCTTGTAGAGTAACCTAGGGATCACATAATCCGTCAAGTTGACCATACAGTTGGCCGTCACACTACGCAATTTCCTCTGGTCACTGCTTTAGCTGTGCCTCAGCAGTTGTGGTAAGTAATGCTGCTATTACTGCTATTTTATAATCACTCTATCTTGAAAGTAGCTTTTGGCTTACCATAAGAATATTTTGCTACTAAACTTTGGTCAAGCAATAAGTTCAAGAACTTGTCTTTTGGGCCAGCGAGATGGTTCAGTGGTCTAAAGCGCCTGCTTAGGAGGGCTCAGGCAATTGCGGGGACTGCAGTTCGATCCCCGGCACCACATGCTACGCCAGCGCCACCACCAGGGCAGGCTGAGCCAGCCACAAAATGAATAAATAAAGAAACAAACAAACACAACAAGCAAACAAATAAATAAATAAATAAAATTAAAAAAAAAAAAAAAGAACTTGTCTTTTCATATAAAGTTGATCTGGTTTTCAAGGGGCAAATACCATGACCTCCCCAAAGCCCAGAATTTGCTTAGAAAAGAACTTGGAAAACTCATTATAATGTCAGTGGGAACCAGGACCTACCTGCCTAGATGAAGTGTTTTGTTAACAGTCAAGATGAAGAATTCTCCTGATGCAACATCTTGAAACTTAGAGAAAAAAAGGCATTACTTCCATTCCACCCAAATAGTCATAAATATTACTGACAATAACTACAATACCATCAAATATATGTTTCAGTACTTTGTATGTGCCATCTTGATTTTTGTATCAATTCTAAGATAGTAACATCATAGTCTGCATTTTAAAGATGAGAAAATTAAGCCTCAAAGGGTTTACATAACCAGTTTAAGGTCGCACTTCCTCTTATGTGGGAGAGCGAGGATTCCACATAGACTGACTTAAGAGCAGTGCAGTTTTTCAGCATTCTCCCCTGCTTATCATCTCCCTCTCACCCATCTTACAGCAAACAAGGCAGTTCTGCCTCCCTTGGCAAAATTTATTTTCCAGGCAAAATAAGTACATGTGCTATGGTCCACACTCGGTGAAGTAGAAGTCCAGCTCAGAGCTGTGGAAGCGAGACATAGCGGGCCACCAGCCATGTAAGGTCTCTGCCTGTAAGAGCCATATGGGTACAGAAGAGTGTGAGCCAAGCGCTAATGAAGAGAAAGGGGGAAAGGGGGAGTAGGGGTGGGAGTGAGAGAACGAGAGAACAGGGCCTGGGCACAGCTGCTTGGGAAAGGGGACAGTGTGGACTGTGGCAGTCCAACAGGACTGCCCTCAGAGCCTGTGCAGGCCTGGCACACCCACCACTCGTGCCAAGCCCACTGAGTTCATCTCAGCTATCCAGCACCTGTCCTCTGATGAAACAAGCGAACGACTTCCTATGTTTGAGGTTCAGCTGGTGGTGTTGGCCAAGTTTCGATGGAAGCCAGGAAAGACGACTGCATGCAGGCGGGAGGCCCTGATAGCAGCAGTCAGAGCCGATTTCAGAGCGCCTGCCAAGGGGGCAGATTATGAATCCTGCTGCAAAGAGATAAGGAACGTTCTGATCCAGCCCGAGGAAGGGCAGGCTTTATATAGCAGCCTGAGTAGGCTGCAAGGGAATGTCCTGGCGGAAGGCCTCTGTCTAGCCAAGCAGACAGGGAATAGGTGAGGAGGAAGGCGGGAGCTTTATAAATAACCTCATGAGTGCTGATCTGCTCTGTGAGTGGCCTTGCCTCGGCAAAGCCTTCATTCTGGGGGGAGAAAGGGACATATATAGGTGGTATTTTTCTCACTGTACTCCTCTATATTTTCTATGTTTTCTACAGTGAACTTGAAGTT
Source organism: Capromys pilorides (assembly GCA_004027915.1). Taxonomy (NCBI): domain Eukaryota; kingdom Metazoa; phylum Chordata; class Mammalia; order Rodentia; family Capromyidae; genus Capromys; species Capromys pilorides. The sequence goes on along the minus strand of PVKN010000724.1, from coordinate 62,223 downwards.
CTTCTATAGGTAGCATACATGAATACAATTTTTAAGTAAATAAAAAAGAGAAGCATGAAATGAATCTTTGGTTGCAGATTTTAGTGATCATTTCCACCCTGCCCATTGATACCCAAGACTGTGCCAGTCCTTTCTGGCCTTCTGTGGTCTCCCTCAGAGGAGTCTCGGAGTGCCTGCACCAGCCTATGCTGCAGGAGCGGACCAATTTTCTCAGCTCCCTCAGGACACCCACATCCCCAGTACATTCCCCTGCCTCCAATAACTCAAATGTCACTGTTCTTGGTTTATTGTCTTTAGATAAAGCATCTGTGCGCCCATCTCTGCAGGCTGCATAAAGGTCACCAGGATAAGTCCCCTCTGCCTTCCCCCAGCTCCCTCAACACAAGCTTAGTAATGAGGGGAAAAATGAATTCCTGGTTTACAAAGTGTGCTTTGCACTCTGCACCCTGGCTCCTTGTCTATGAAATGAGAAAAATAATAACTCCTGCCTCAAAGAGACCATACTGACAGTGAATGCCAAGTACCTGGCACACTGGAAATGTCCAGCTGTATATTTATTGAAAGGCCGTGTGCCGCACCTCCCTTTGCACACTCAGCTCCACCCCCAAATGACCACACCCACCCACACTGGCCAACATGACATTCACTGTTTCCAAAATAACTCTTCCCAGGAGGTGTGAAAATTCACCACCCCAACTCTGGTGCTGATGTAAGTTGAAGTTCCAAAAATACCTCAAGAAGTGCCATGCTCCTCGGAATCCTTAGCCTGCACGGTGCCTCCTCAGAGGGGAGCAGGCCTCGTGTGGCTTTGTGAGTCATGTCGGGGGTTCAAGACAAACACAAAAGGGTAAGCACATTGTCACTGTATAGTAACAACCTCAAGCAGGCGCAGTTCAGCTCGTGACTACAGAGCAAGTTTTAGGAGACAAAATTAGATAACAATGAAACTGCTTTTTGGCTTTTGGTTTTTGGATTAGCAAGTGCTCTATGCAAAAGGGCACTGTGTTAAGATTCAAAAATGGAAAGTTTTTTAAAAGATGAAAGGCTTTGCTCTGAGAGAGATTACAGCCCCGTTGGAGAAGTGAAATCCAGGTAGAGGAATAGAAAGCTCAGACAGCGAAGCAAGACAAACTCATGCAGGCGACAAGGTTAGATGAGAGCTCTTACTGAGTTCTGGAGGCCCCAGTTGATTGTGCAAAAAATAAATACCAATAAGCAGCGCTGCACCCCCTAGTATCCTGATGCAGCCAGTAGAGAACTGGAAGACAGGTCTCACATGTCAACATGAACGAGACGCGGTGCTAGGCACATCCCTGAGAACATCATCTTTTTGATCCTGCTATAGCAGTGCTGTTACTAATCCCACTTTATAACTCGGAGACGAAGTTATGCACCCAAGGTCACACAGCAGAGGGAGAATTTAAGCCAAGTTCTACCTGGCTCAATAGTCCCTGGTTTGGCACTTGTGGCCTGGTACTACTAAGATGTTCCACACAGTTCGCTTCTAAAACAAACTACTACCATCTGTGACAAGTGATTGAGCTCTGGTCCCACGCCTTCAGACTTCCAGTAGAGAACATGCTACCTAGCTAAATTCTGCAAAGATGCATTGAACTATACTGTCATGAGACAAGGTAAAACAGTGTCCAAATCCTAAACCAAAGTCACATTTTTTTTATTAATTTTCTGCATTTAAACTCTTCTTTCCACTTTGCAGCATTTTTCCCAGTTCAGAAATTCATGTCTTTACCTTTTACTTTTCCTAGTGGTAGAGACTGATTTTAGGGCCTTACATCTGTTAGGCTCCACCTCTGGACTGCTCCTCTAGCCGATGCACACTTCCATTATCCAGTGACCTACAGTAAGTGGCATGCACTTGTTAGAAATGACATAGGCATAACACCAAGATAATCTTCCAAAAGGAACTTTGTTCCCAGTTTTAAATCACTTGAACTTAGAAGGGTTTTGTGATATAACAAATAGTATCTTCTGGGAAGCTTTGGAAAGATTTCCAGATAACATCTGGCTACAGCTAATGTCAGCATCAAGATACTGCCCATTTCAATTGGTGTCATGCGCAAAGTCCACCCCACATCAATGTCACATGCTCCTGACAGTATTACCTAGCATTTACTAAGTACCAGGTGCACAGACTTTAAAAACAGAAGAGGAAAAAAAAAAAAAAAAAACAGGACAGAATTGCAACCCAGTAACCTTACACTCAACCCAGCTCAGACTATTAACCATATCCTAATCATAAAAGGAGGTAGGGAAGCTTTCTGGAAGAACAGGAACCTGGGCCACAAGTGAGCCATAAATCCACTACTCGGGAAACCAAGGTAAAGCAATTAAAGTCATACTGACAAGTCTTTGGTTTTGTAGTTTTGCTCTTCAACTAAGAGCACAGAGTTGGAGAGTTCCTCTTTTTTTTTTCCAGTACTGGAGACCAAATCCCAGGCTTGCACATGCTAGGCAAGCATTTGCCACTGAGCTGCACTCCAGCCCAAGAGCATCACTCTTTTTATGAATTTATTAATAATAAAATCAACTCAGGAAATGTAACTTAAGTACACAGTGACAAGCGCTGTGTCAACACCAGGTCCCAGGTGGAGGCGCAGTTATTCTCCCAGGCACACGCACGGCCAAATTACCCTGGGGCTCTCCCTAGGGCTACCTCAGTAAGCTGAGCACCTGGCTGAAAGGTGACGATAATGTAAGCTCACTACAGACAGGAAAACCCCAAAAGCACGTCAGGAAGGGACCCAGCTCGGTCCCTGCAATTCTCATTCCCAAGCTCACCAAGAAGTTCAATGACTATAGGAAAAAAGAAAGTAAGGGACTAAAGAAGCCAGGGGATCTATCCTGATCAGATTCCCTGCATGGAAAACATGAAAAGGGAAGAAGAAAATTCCTCCACAGAACTCACTCCAATTCCATTCTAATCACATATAACCCCCTTTTCTAGCCCTTCCATTATAGTTGTGGGTTCAAGTTTTAAAACGAGCATAAAATTTGGGGGCCGGCGAGATGGTTCAGTGGTCTAAAGCGCCTGCTTAGGAGGGCTCAGGCAACTGCGGGGACTGCAGTTAGATCCCTGGCACCACATGCTGCGCCAGCACCACCACCAGGGCAGGCTGAGCCAGCCACAAAATGAATAAATAAAAAGAAACAAGCAAACAAACAAATAAATAAATAAATAGTTAAAAACGAGCATAAAATTTGCAACTTGCACAGAAGCTTAATATACACATAGACACCCACACTCATAGGCAATCTTCAGGAATATTCCACATGGCAGGTAACAATGTCCAGCTGCTGAAGGTGAGTGAGGTCGTTCGAGGCCCTGTCTCAACAGTGAGAAATAAACTTTTCTGAGCCTGCTGCTCTCTTGCAGCAGTCTAGTTATAGTCACTGCCTTTGCCAGAAAAATCAGTCTATTCAGGCATTGTTCATTCAACATAGCTACTGAATGCTAACTACAAGCATCCTGCTAGTGTGGTTGACCATGAAACTGAGCAGACCGAGGTCACAGCAGACCGCGTGCTGTGGGCTCAATACCAGCCCATCACCCTTGACTCCTCCCCACCTGGACACCCCTTACCTTAGACCCAACCACCACATCCTGACAGTTCATCTTTAATTTCTTCGAAATCCTTCAACTTCTTTCCATTCCCTCTGCTGCTCTTTTTTTTTTTTTTTTTTTTTTTTTTTTTTTTTTTTTTTTTTTTTTTTTTTTTTTTTTTTTTTTTTTTTTTTTTTTTTTTTTTTTTTTTTTTTTTTTTTTTTTTTTTTTTTTTAATTTTATTTATTTATTTATTTGTTTGCTTGTTTCTTTATTTATTCATTTTGTGGCTGGCTCAGCCTGCCCTGGTGGTGGCGCTGGCGCAGCATGTGGTGCCGGGGATCGAACCGCAGTCCCTGCAGTTGCCTGAGCCTTCCTACGCAGGCGCTTTAGACCACTGAACCATCTCGCCGGCCCCCCCTCTGCTGCTCTTTAGGTCTCCATGTTCTCTTTCTTGGGATTCTCCAGCACCCCTCTAACTGTTTTCTCCAGATCTGCTTTCACCCAATTTGACTGCCAAACTACAAGTGTGTGGTAATGAATTTGGTTCATTCAAATAGAGGTCTGACCTTTGTCCCAGCTCCTAGGACGTAATCTCTAAACCCTTGCAATTTCCTGAGTGATGGAAGTACCCTTGTTATTTATGGTGTGTTCCTCATTTGTAATGAGAAGATTATAAGAGGTAGCAGAAAGAACAACTACATGATTATAGGGTTGGGGCTTTGGGCAAAGGGTTATCAATCTGCCCTTTGGGAGGCAGAAGGAACCTGGAAATTGAGTTTAACCATATTGATAAAAAATTCAGTCCTGCCTAGCTCGTGAAGCTTCAATAAAACCTCCAGATACTGAAGTTTGGGTAAATTTCCCTAGAGATGCTACCACGCATCAACCCTGGGAGGGCAATGTACCCCAAGCATACTGTAACTTCAGATGTAGAACCCTTGTGGATTCCACATTATGCTTTTCTTCCTTTAGCTCATTTCAATCTGTATCTTCTTTTTTTTTTTTTTTTTTTTTTTTTGTCTTTTTGAGACAGGGTCTCACTATGCAGTTCAGGCTGGCCTTGAGCTCACTTTTGTAGCCCAGGCTAGTCTCGAACTCACAACGATCCTCCTGCCTCAGCCTCCCAAGTGCTGGGATTACAGGCGTGAGCCACCACACACAGCTTCCATCTGTATCTTCTTAGTATAATAGAATAAACTGTAAGTATTGCATTTTCTTGATTTCTGTGAGTTGTTCCAGTGAATTATTAAACCTGAATGTAGTCATGGGAATCTTTGAATTTGCAACAAGTTTTTCTAAAGTACAGGGTGTGGTAGCACAGGCCAGTAATGCCAGCATTTGGGAGGCTAATGCAGAAGGGTCACCACAAGTTCAAGGCCACTGTGTGCTAGTTGGGGAGTTCAAGGCCAGACCAAATTATATACCAAAACCCTGTCTCAAAAACCCGAAGGAAAGAAAGAAAGAAAGACTTTACAGTCCTTAATGTGGGGTTGATGTCTGAAGGAGGGCATTATTGAGAGGATCTTGCCTTTCACCTCAGTGTAACCAACTTACTACACAGAGTCAGGGAGTTTTTCTAGAATGAGATCATGATCACATTACACATCTTCCTGACATTCTTGAGAGACAGTCTCTCATTGCCCCTAGGGTGAAGTCCTAATGTCTAAATAGGACTTCCAAAACTCTGTTGAGCCAGGGCCCTGTTACCTCTCCAGTCTCACATCCCCATCCTCCCAGGCCGGACGTTTCACCTGCGCAGGACCGTCTGACACTCTGGGTGCACTGTGCCCTCACCTGTCTGGCTTTGGAGCATGTGTGTCCACTCACCCTATAACATTCTCTCTGATCCCTTCTTCTAGCTGCCTTCCATTAGTCCTTCAGGTCTTAGCTTCAATGTCATCTTTGCGGGTTCTGTGTGTGTATGTGTGTGTGTGTGTGTGTGTGTGTGTGTGTGTGTTCCTGGGGATTGTGTGTTTCCCAGGGCCTCACCTATGCTAAGCAAATACTCTACCACTAAGCTACAGCCCCAACCTTTTTTATTTCTTATTCTGAGAGCATACAAGTCAGTGCTTGCTTGAGAACAGATTCAACGTAAGAGAATGCATGATTTACACAGTAGGCTTACAATGGCCACTTGCAGAGCCAGATGTGGGAAAATACAGAAGAGCTTTCTGCACACTAGGGATCCGACGGGTCCAGTCAAAGCTGAAGGCTGGAACTCACTGGAGAGGCCCATGCAAGTCTGTATCAGGAAACAGAAGGGTCTGCACTAGAAGTCAGGCAATCTCCAAGCTAAGGTAAAGACTGGAGCTCCTCCAAAGAAACAGAAGAGAGCCTTCCTTCTTATTTCTTCGTTTCGTACCATTCAGGATACAAACCTACCTGCTGGTACCACTCACATCCACCATGGGTCTTGTGCCTTCTGTAAATCCATTCAGCCACACTCAGAATTTTCCTAAGCCCATCAATTGGATGTTTATAACTCAAATTGGTACAATAGTTAGCTATCGTAGAGAGGGTCTCCCTAAATTGCCCAAGTTGGCCTCACACTGTGATCCTCTTGCCACAGCCCAGTATCCAGTAACATTTTTCTATGCATTGTCTACTAAGTTAGAGCTAGAGGCTCATGCTTAGCACACATATTTAATGGCCTGGATATTGGGCTGGATTCACCCAAAACTATGAACTTTCTAAGCATGAGAACTACATTGTCTTGGGCTGGTGAGATGGTTCAATGGTCTAAAGTGCCTGCTTAGGAAGGCTCAGGCAACTGCAGGGACTGCGGTTCGATCCCCAGTACCACATGCTGTGCCAGCCCCACCACCAGGGCAGGTTGAGCCAGCCACAAAATAAATAAATAAATAAACAAACACAACAAGCAAACAAATAAATAAAAATTAAAAAAAAAAGAACAACATTGTCTTCCTTAAAATATCCTCTAATGCTTAGCAAATTGACACACAATCCCAGAGAAAGAAATGGCACAGTGTAAGAGAAAGACATGGCAAACATCAACATAAGTAGTGTCCAAAGAATAAATGACTGTAGAGAAAGACGCTAGAAGGCTGTTTAGTCTCCTTCCTGGAAATTGGAATGGTGTCCAGCTGGTACCCAGCAGCCAGGCACAAGACACCATTCATCATGCTTCCACCCATCAGTGGTTAATCTCGCTCACTCGAGGCTGACTTCTGTTGGTTTCAGCACAAGAAGATGAACTGTTTTCATCTCCATCCCCAACTGTTAAGAAAAATTCTGTCTTTTGACCTGACTCCAACTTCAATTGCCCTTCGCTCATCTTTTATAGCTGCTATTTTAGATTTCCTAACCCACAACCTCTACAAGGTTTTGTAGCATTTTTTTCAAATTTTATTTATTTATTTATTTATTTATTTATTTATTTATTTATTTATTAGAGCTGGCTCAGCCTGCCCTGGAGGTGGGGCTGGCCCAGCCTGTGGTGCCAGGGATTGAACCGCAGTCCCTGCAGTTGCCTAAGCTTTCCTAAGCAGGCGCTTTAGACTGCTAAACCATCTTGCCGGCCCCATGGTTTTGTAGCATTTTTGAAGAGAGGGACATCTTAATTTTTTAAGACTTTAAATGTAAATAACTAGATAATTTATGAAATCATCAGTCACTTTGATCCATGCATTTATCAACCTATATTCGAGTTGCCAGGCATGATGGTACACATCTATAATCCCAGCATTCTGGAAGGCTGAGGCAGGAGGACCGTGAGCTCAAGCCCAGCCTAGGCAACTTAGTAACTGAATGATAACTATCTCAAAATAAATTAAAAGGCCTTGGGCTATATAGCAATGCAAAAGCCCTAGGTACAATCTTCAGTACAAAAAAAAAAAAAAAAATTGGACACAACACTTGATTATATAAGTGTTACGGTTTGTGTATCATGTCCCCACAAAGCCTCATGTAGTCATGGGAAGGCTTCTGGAATTTGTACTTCATTGTTGTGGAAATGGATGCTGCCCTTCCCCTGGGGCAGGTGATTTGCATTTCAATGTAAGGAAAGAAGAGAAGTTAGCTGCTTGAGCTGCTGCTACTCTCTCCCTTGCTTTTACCCACCACCTTGAAAGATTGTTCTCTGCCATGAGCCACCCTGCCTTGGAGTCAGCTGAGTATGGACTGAAACCTCCAGTAACTGTGAGCTACGTAAACCTTTCTTTCCCTCATTTTGAGTGTCGGGTATTTGTCCCAGCAACGGGAGAAGAGTAACTAAGATAATAAGTCAAATGGCATCTCCTTCCCTGTAGCTTTCAGTTTAAAAAGTCTGTACAGCCTTTCCCTCCCATTCTTTCTTTCCATCCCCTTCCCTCCTGGCGCTGAAGAGTCAGCAGCACCAGGCACTAGAGACACCGCAGTGGGAGGGGCCACGCCACTGTGCAGAGTGCATGGATGATGAAACTACTAGTGGCCAGAGCAATGGGGTACTGGAGGTGGAGCAGGGCGTTTCTAGACATAAACCATACAGCTGATGTGATTCAGAAGTTGGTTACTTTACACACATCCATGCACTGAAGAGACAAGTACATATATAGAGAATAATAAAAGCCACCCTTCCTACTGTTGGAAAAGGGAGTTACAAATATGGAGAAGGGGGAAATATAAAGAAACCTGAGGACCGACCTGATAGCTCAGGGGACTAAAAGGCCTGCTTCTGCAGAATGCAACGGCTGGGGTTAGATCCCTGACTTGCTGTGCCGGCACCACCCCCAGGACACACAGAGGCAATGATTGAGACTGGGCGTGGTGGCACACGCCTGTAATCCCAGCACTTTGGGAGGCTGAAAACAGGACAATCACTAAGAGTCCAGTGTATGTAGTGAGACCCTGGAGACCCTATATCCCTTGTCCTAAATGCATAAAAAAGAAAGAAAGAAAGAAACTTGAAGATAGATTGCAGCTGAAGATGGAAGGATTACTAGCATATTTTTTTTTTATAAAAACCTAAGTAGCTATAGATTAGAACAGATGTATTAGTGCACATGTGTGCAGAAACACATGTATGTTTCCTAATTCTGTGCACTGAAGGTCCAGAAGTAATGAAACCCCAGTACCAATGAGTATATTATGGACCCAGAACTTAGTTTCTAAATACTACCCTCAAGAAGATGAAGAGGATGAGGATGAATGAATTGGTTCTAGTGCAGTTGTTTTTTCTTGTCTATAAAGCATTTAATCCCCTGTACACAATTCCTTTTGAAGAAAAAGAATGAAATATAAGGCTGTGTAAGATTTTATACTGTACAGTGTCTTTTTTTATATAGTTAACACTTTACCTATTGGGAGCAGCAGGAAGCCAGGAATTTGACCAAGCGTGTGTAGGTGGGACTGGGCCTCCCAGCCTGGAGTAAGAAGCTACCCCAGTGCTGAGAACATCCTGTTGAGGAAAACATCCTGTCTGGTTCAGGCCAGCTATTGGTCACGGGGCAGCCTTGTGTCATGTGATGCAAACATTGTGGAAGTATAAATAAAGGATGATTTTTTGTGTGCGTTGAGTTAGTCTTGCCCATCAGGCAGACGAGCAACCACCTAGCCCAGCTTTTCATCTCGTCTATCTCATTCCTACCGCTGTGTCTCCCCAGGGTTGAACCATTCACAATTACCAAATGTGTCTTTAGATAGCCCTGTCCTGGTAGTATTTTCAATAGCCACCACTAACCTTGCCTGCCACAGTATGAGGATTGTAAGTTGACTTGAAATTTAAAATAGGTTCTTGTTGGTGCACAGTTATATGTGGGGATGGCAGTTTTTCATCTTCAGTTGTCTCTGATGCAGCTTATATGAAATAATTATTGTTCTATTAACTGAATACCACTCTGCAACTGCAAAAAAAAAAAAATTGCCGCTGTTTTGTTGATATTCTGAATGTTTCTAAGTAAATATAATTTTTTTTTCTGGTATGGGGGTTCAAATTCACAACCTTGCACTTGCCAAGCAGGCACTTGTGCCACAGAGCTATCTCCCCAGCCCCAGTAAATACGATTTTTATTTAAAAAATAAATAAATGCCAACCTGCATTGAAAGGAGGCAGAGCTCCTTAGAGAAGAGACAATTCCGGATTGGAGCAGGAAAAATATGACATGAGCATGGGTCACATTGTGGCAGAAAGGAAGAAAGTTCTCAGAAGGGTGGGGATGTGTCCCAAGGGTGCAGCGGCTGCCCCAAAGGACTCCGCCCTCCATGTCTAGAGCCATCTGAGCATCGTAGTGAACAAGGATGGCAGTGGAATGCAGTCCATAGAACAACATAGGTTCCTTACTAAAATCTCTGTGCACAAACACAGAAGACGGGGAAGCTCTCTATCCTAGGAGCCTTTCAATTAATAGAGGGTGAAGGAATGACAGACACAGAAAACCAACATTTGACAACCATTACCGTGGTGGCTCGTGCTATTGGGAGGCATCAGTGTAGGCTGGGACTGGTGGCTAGAAACTTCATAAAGAACAGAAATCACAAAATGGCAACTCATTCCAAGGAGCGAAATGTTGGATTTCCCAGGAAGAAAGCTGGCAGATATTCATGTGAGTGATGATTACAAAAACTAAGAATTCTCTCTCTCTCTCTCTTTTTTTTTTTTTTTATGCAGGATCTCACTATGCAGTTCAGACTCATAGTGACCCTCCTATCTAGCCTCCTCAGGGCTGGCATTATAGGTGTGTGCCACCAGGGCTGGTCTGAGTGGCCGACACAGCTCCAAGCCAGCATGGAATGCAGTAACGGGGATCGAACCCAGGACCTTGCACTTTCCAGGCAGGCACTTGTGCTTCTGAGCTACCTCCCCAGCCCAATTACTGTAACTAGCACCAGTAGAGGAAAGGGGTTGATACCATTGTTCTCCTCCTCCCACCCCTGAGCAATTCATTGAGAACAGCACAGCTTCATATTTGTGGTATTTTTGCCATGGTATCTCCCTGCCGGGTAAGTATTCTGTAGCTCTCTTAGGAAGGGAGCACGGTCCCAACCTGATCAGCAGAGGACACCAGATGTATGTGCAGATGTCCTCCAAAATGAAAGGCCTGCACTTTCTAAACACTTGAGGGGCCAGCGAGATGGTTCAGTGGTCTAAAGCACCTGTTTAGGAAAGCTCTGGCAACTGTAGGGACTGTGGTTCAATCCCTGGCACCACATGTGGCAGCAGCCCCACCACCAGGGTAGGCTGAGCCAGCCATAAAATAAATAAACAAATAAACAAACAAACAAGCAAACAAATAAATAAAATAAAAATAAAAAATAAAAATAAATAAATAAACACTTGAGCATGTAAAACACAGGGAAGAACTAAGAAACTGCTCCAGATTGGAGGACACCGAAGAAGCACGAGAGCAATGCAACATACCTTGCTGGAGATGATCCTGGACCAGAAAGGAAAAACAGACATGTTTGAAGAGCCTGAAAATCAAATGGGCTCTTTAATATTAGTGATGCATCCAGTGCATTCCCTACTTGGAGGGTTGCATAGTGGGCATGTAAATCGCATAGTTCCCGGTATACAAAAAATAATTAACACCTTAATGAGATCCAAGAGACCAGTCTCCCTCATTTCACACAATGGAATATATAAATAAATATATAATGATTTACAGATACTCATTGGCTCATGAGGGGGGTTACATGCCAGCAAGCTCATCAGAAGTTTACAATAGTGTGGGTAGGAAATGCGCTCCCTACACCCAGCCCACCGTGGCTTAGCACACAGCGCACGGTAGTCAGGCTCTTCTTGCTTGGGATCCAGTGGCTGGCTGGCAGCTGCAGCTCACTGCTGCTGACCAACATTATAAGAGAATGTCGGACCATACGCCACTAATCCAGAAAACACCAAAATGCCACTCCTGGTTTCCACTGAACGCATACTGCTTTTGAACCATGATAAAGTTGAAAATTGTACGTCAAACCATCGTAAGGCAGGGAGCATCTCTATCTGATATACCTTCTTATGTTTATTCTTTCAAACGCCGTGTTAGGGCTCCAGCATTCTTGTTCTCCTTTTGTCTCTAGGTCAATCTATCACTAAGAATTGATGTTCTTCCTGGCCTGCTACTTCCTGTTATCCTAGCTTTAGAGGCTTTTTGTCCATTGGGGATGCAAACCTCTATTCTGTCTTAAAGCACTCTTTCCATTAGCTAGGAGATTTTTTGACAAGAAAGGTATGTCTGAGCCCATTTTCTATAAAATCTGTCACTGCCTAAGTGGTACCCTGCTGCTTGAGTCCTCATTCGTCACCATGGCAATGTTCTGAAACTAGTCTGCTTGTGTAAGGTGAAGACCCATGAGGTTATTTATCTGAACAGAGGCAGCATAATCCACCCGTGCAGACACATTCACATTCAGTGCAATGGAGTAGCCCTGGACAACGTAGCCACGGTCTTGTTTGTATTAATTGTAAAAAGCAACACATCCTTTGAATTGAGGAGCCCGCTCATCAGCTAACTGTGTTTACTCTGCATTCTTCCATTCATAAAACCACACCGCCCCACCTGGCGCTGAGGGTGGAAATGAGGGATGGCCTCACTGAGAAGGGGTCAGCTGACCACTAAAGGGAAAGGCCTTTCCTAGCAAAGACAAAGCGGGGAGAGGTGAAGGAAAACACCAGCTAGAACAGTAAGTGTGTCAAGTAATAAGGCTGAATGAAGAAGCTGGAATCTGGAAAGAGAGGCAGCAGCAACACCAGAACATGAAATGCTGAGGAATTTTTACTTTTCTCTCAAATAATGAAGAGGATTTTAAGAGAAAATAGGGCAATATCAGATTTATCTTTTTTTTTTTTTTTTGGTCTTTTTGAGACAGGGTTTCACTATGCAGTTCAGGCTGGCCTTGAGCTCACTTTTGTAGCCCAGGCTGGTCTCAAACTTGCGCTGATTCTCCTCCCTCAGCCTCCCAAGTGCTGGGATTACAGCAGTGCACCGCCACACCCAGCTTAGATTTACATTTTAGAAAGCTGTCTTTCTCTAGACACAGTGATGCATCCCTATAATCCCAGGACTCTGCGAGACTGAGATCAGGAGTGTAGTTCAGTACAGAGACCCTGGGTTCAATACCCACCAGCACAAAAATAAGAAGGGAAGTTTAGTCGAGAAATCATGTCTGCATCTTGTACCCTGAACAACTACGATGAAGACAACATTGTGCAATGTATTAACTATTGCAAATAATAGTAGTAGTAATAATAATAGTAATAATAATAATTTTTTTTAAAAGATGGAGAAAAAGCACTCTTTCTCTGCTGTCCTAAGATGTGACTAAACTGTAAAGGCTCAAAGTCAAGAGCATGCTGACAAGGGCCCGAGCAGACCAGAGACTGAGTGTATAGGGGAGACTCTTGGTTGGTAGGCTGGAAAGGACCTCAAGACTGATTAGATGGAGGAGTGGAGGAACATTTAGAGACAGAGGTAGAATTAAGATTTAAAGGTTTACCTTGTGTTTTCTGAATCCTCAACCCCTATGAATTTATTTTATTTTATTTTTATTTTTTTTATTTTTTGAGCAGAACGTATTTATTGAGGGAAAGCTCCTGTCCAAGAGAGGGACAGGAGAGGGGTCCTGAGTGGGTGTCCCCTATAAATTTTTTTAGAAGAGTGACTGAAGTATAGAATGCATTTGGAAGAGTTAAAAAAAATTAAGGTTTATTGAAAGTGTTAATGTTTAATTATTTGACCAATCTTACATACCTGTATCTATTAACCTAAACAGATTTGATGATGAAAATATGTAATGCAACCATTGTTAAATTTTTGTTCTTGTTTTGAAATTCTGTGCTATATGTACTATTGCTTGTTACTGTTTTTCTATCTTTGTTTCTGCTATTTTTACTCTTTAAAATAAAATTTTAAATATTCAAAAAATAAAGAAAGAAAAGAAAAAGAAAAAAAATTAATAAAAGATTTAAAGGTTTAGCTGCTGACTGGCCAGATAGCTCAGTGGATTAAAGCACCTGTTTGGGCCAACGGAACCCTCACCAGCCGTGCCAGCCCCACCCCTGGGGCACGTTGAGATAGAGCCGGAGACTATGGTGGCGCATGCCTAAAATCTCAGCACTTGGGAGGCTGAAAAACAGGAGGATCACTATGAGTCCAATCTGTGTAGTGAGACCTTGTAGGCCCTGTACTAAATACATAAAAAATAGAATAAAGGTTTAGCTGAATGTGATGGTGCACATCTGGGATCCCAGCACTCAGGAGGCGGAGGCAAGAGGATCACTGCAAGTTCCAGGGCAGCTGGGCTATATGTGAGCTCAAGGCCAGCCTGAACTGCGCAGAGAGACCCTGTATTAAAAAGACAAAAAATAAATAAATACGAGATTTAAGGATTTAACTTGTGACTCCCGAGAGGAATTGTATTTTCATTCAAAATAAGAATTCGTTCAGCCAATGTTATTCACAGGGATGACTCCTGTAGGTGAAATTCCAGACGATAAGAAGAAGGAGCTGGGGAAACAGTTCAAGTGGGAAATCTTCCCAACACCCTCTGGCCACGCCATGGAGGCTCCAGCTACTGACGAGAACTTCCTGTTAAAAATTACGCGCTCGGGCCAGCAAGATGGTTCAGTGGTCTAAAGCACCTGCTTAGGAAAGCTCAGACAACTGCAGCGACTACGGTTCGATCCCAGCACCACATGCTGCGCCAGCCCCACCACCAGGGCAGGCCATAAAATAAAGAAAGAAACAAACAAGCAAACAAATAAATAAATAAAAATTAAAAAAAAAAATCACATGCTCACTCCAACACACCCACTCCACATACAGATAAAGGGACCTTCCTAGTCGAAAGCAAGAGGTACTTGGGACACCAGGCTCTGAAAGCTCTGGGCCACAGAATTCAAGTTCTGGTTCCGCCATTACTCGCTACATAACTTTGGTGAGTAGTTATGGAGCCCTTTGAAGACTGAAGTCCCATCACCCACTGGATAAATGGATACCGCTGCCAGAACAGCGAAGCCTTGATTTAAAATGAGGTGGTCACTGGAAACATTGGGTCTCTCTCCCCAAATTGAGACAGAGGCACCATTCCTGCGCACAGGCTGAGCGGGCAAACTCAGGCGCGGGGGAACGATGCCCGCAATCCACCTGCAGGGGGCAGCGTCGGGCAGTGAACAGCAACGTCTGGGGTCCCCATACACCACGGGGTCGCTCCAGAGCTCTGCGGAAGACGCGTTCATTTCAGACTCCAGCTGACAAAGAACTCATTTTGTTGCACGTGGGTCTGACACGCGGCTCCCCGGCAGTCGGGTCTTTGATGTGCCAGTGGTTTTCTGAAAACATTCCCAGTAAATCCATCCAAGTTTTCCCTAAACCTCCATGCTGAGACTACCGGTAGCTTTCAGTAAGAGTGCTGACCCCAAGAGGGGAACATGGCTCCTCCCTACCACCCATCTAACCCTTGTGGCAGGTGCACCCCTGACAGAGCCCTCCAGAGAAAAGAGGGGGAGTTTCATACCTCCTGTGAGTGATTTCAAGGTCCCCACACACCCAGGCCTGCAGAGGTACCCTGGTGGAGACAAGAGACATGCAGGTTGGCAGGGCCCCTGACTCCAAGAAGCTATCGATACTGCTGGAAAAACATGCACGTTAAAACTAGAGAAAGGGGCCGGGGAGATAGCTCCGTGGCAAAGTGCCTGCCTGGCAAGTGCAAGGTCGTGAGTTTGAACCCCGGTCCCACACACACACACACACACACACACACACACACACACACACACACACACACAAAAGACTAGAGGAAGAGGGATAGACAAGATCACACACTGTTTTGCTCTTGTTGTTATTGTTGTTGTTCTTGTTATTTAACATATTTGGTAGAGGGTCTCACTGTGCAGTTCAGACTCATAGTGATCCTCCTGTTTTCAGCCTCCCCAGTGCTAAGATTAGAAGCATGCACCACTGCACCAGGTCTCAGGGGTCAGCTCAGCACACTGGATCAGGCCAGCATGGCTTGTGGTGCCCAGAATCAAACTCCGTCCTTGCACTTGCCTGAGCAGGTGCTTAGTCTGCTGAGCTATCTCACTGGCCCTAATGCATTATTTTTAATGAAGCCCTTGGATACACCCTCAGGCAGAGTGATTCTTTTTATAACTTTTGAAATTATCTATAGGAAGAAACAAAAGGGCAGTGTTATAAAACCAAGACTGCACTGGAACTTCAGAATGTGGGATCAGGGGAGAGATAGAGGATAAAAGGTGTGGGAATTAAAGGAGGGGAAGTTTATGAAGATGGCACGAGTGGCCAGCAGAGGCCAATGGACATAGACTCTCCTCCTTCCCTCTCCTGTTGACTTTGGATAGGGAGGGAAACCGGCTATGTAGCTGTCACCATGACATCATCCGCTTCCAGGAATCACGGAGTCAGCTTCAGCTGTAGAGGCCCAGGCAGAACCCACTTACTTCCTCCAGCCAGAAGGCAAGGGAGGGGTGCTGGGGCAGAGCCTTCCACCCCACCTCTGTGGGCACAGATGGGCAGGGCCTGGCTACATCCCCCACTGCGCTGGCTGCCACCCACCTGCTCCCACTGTGAGAGAAGTGCCAGTCTTAGAGACTTGCTGGTCAACAGGCCATTTATTTCTAAGAAAGAGTTGTCATAGAGGAATTAGGCAGGGTTTATTGGAGGGGTTGGGGCTGGAGGAAGTCTAGTAGGAGGCTGAAGTAAGGAAACCTAAAGGAAAACCCATGCCCATTTCACAACCCAAGGTTACCCCAGATCTGGTGCGGCCTGCAGTCACAAGGACAGGCAGCACATCTGTCCAGACCCATTCTTTCCCAAAAGACCATGAGCATCTATCTATACAGCTCAGCTTTTCCCGTGGCAAGAAGCCTGGGCACAGGGCCAGAGGGGATCCGTTTTGGACCTGGAGGGGATTCCTCTTGCCTCTCCCTGGGATTGTCATAGATGCTTCCATGTCAAACTCTGCCCTTCTCTGCTAAGAGGATTCAGGGCAGGATCTGTCCACACTCTTGCTCTCTGAACTGGTCACATGAAGGAGAGAGCCAGCAGGCAGTAATGCCACGTATAGCACAGCAAAGGCGCTCTACCCCTCCTTCCCCACGAACACACACATGCACACAGTCTGCCATGTTTTAGCTTTCTATTACACTGGTTCACCGAACGCCGACATAACCCTAGGTAAATGTCTCCATCGTAACTGTAAGAACACGGAGATCGGGAAGGTGCCAGAAGTTGTCCAGGGGATCCAGCTGGTGACAGGGCCAGTCTCTGAAGACAGCTTCAAGGAGCTGGGTCTTTCCACTCAGATACTCTGAGTCAAAGTAAGAGCCTCCTCTGCCTCTGACTCAGAAGTGATAAAATTGGGATTTTGCTCAGCAAGTCGGAATTTTAAGGTTAGGATAAATTTTGAAGGTCGTCCATTTCTGTGGCCAGGGAGACGTCTGAAGCTCTTGCACAGTATCTTGGCTTCTGCTTCGATACATGGAAACTAGGAGGTCTCCTGGTTCAGCACATTTGGCTTTAGAATTCATAGTTCTTTTTAAGTTAAGAAATATAGATCTCTCACCTTACAACATCCACACATCGGGTCTGCTCTCAAGAACATGCAGAATCTAAGCCACAGCCACCCCAAACCTTCTCAGCCCAGACTAAGCATTCTCAGTCCCTTTCAAAGTATTCTTTGTGAAGGTTTTTTTACCACTCTATAAAATCTGGTTTGCCCTTTGCAGTTCAAAATGAGACCAAAATGAGGTATGATGAGCTGTGATACACCCCAGCAGAGGAGCCGTCCCCAGAAATAGGCTGCCCCAGCTCAGAGAAGAATATGTCAGGTCGAACCAAGACCATCCCCCTCCATCCCCCTTCACGAATCTTAACATGCTGGTGACTCATTTTGACTTTATCACGAATGAAAACCCTTAAATGCCTTTCCCATGCGCTGTCCCTAAGCCACATCCTCTCCTGACTCTGTTCAGCTGGATTTGAGGTGCACATGATTTATTTTAAGCATGTGTACCCGGGACAGGCCCCTGCTACCTGGGCCCATCCCCAGTGCCCTGCAGAAACCCCGACCCACTAGGCCCCAGACCTAGTTGTCCACTCTGAGACCCTGCCAAGGGGCACCCCTGCCCAGTCACCTTTCAGCTGACGTTGGCTTCTTATTCCTAGCCTCCTTAGGAATCTCCAGAATTGCTTGAGAGGTTCTGAACTTATGCTCATGTGGGCCTCCAGAAACGAAGGGCCAGTGTCCCCAGCCCAGCTCTTTCTCTGCTGAAATATAATTTCCCAGCATTGCTGTCGTGCCAGGGCAGTTCCATATAGACATCTGCAGGGTGTTCTCTTCCCAGAGAACCACATGTGAGGAAGCACAAGGCTCTCTACTTTTGTTTCCTGTATGGGCTATTTCTATGCTCTTGCCCCCCACCCACTCCCACCCCTCCACAGCCCAGTCCCTGGGTGGAGCCTTGAGCTCAGGGCCCTGTGCCTGCCTCCTCAACCCTTCTGGTCTCCCGGTCTCCCTCCAAACTTCACCCAGCAACAGGTGGGATTTTCCTTCCTGGAAACTGGTTCTTTTTTCATGTCAAATCTTCTGCTCTGTGCACTATGGCTTAACACATCCTCTTCTGTTCAAATGCCCAAGCTCCTCCAGATAGAGACTGAGTATCTCCACTGAAAGTGACATGCGCCTCTCCCTCTCAACAACCAGGCTCTTTAGAGTATTGAGCATTCCCTTGCCATGGGGAGGGGGCGGATCTACTTTGAAATGCAAAGCGGAGTAAGACTTCTTTGTTCTAGAATGACTGGGGTGCCCCTGAAGCCATGAACCCATTGATTCAGTGAATAGGAGCATCTTGATTCCTAAGAGTGAAAACTCATTGTTTTGTGACTCAAAAGGAACCTCATTTCTTTCTTATGGGGAGGACAGAAATGTAACTGGAAGTACTGCCCTTCCCTCCCACCCACTCTTCACACTTCACTACCAGATCCTCCACAGAATTCTGCTGTTTTTTCCAGATCTCCGCTTGGCTTTCCACAAATGCACTCATGGGTTGATCTTCTGGGATTCTGTTTCACTCCTTTAGTTATTCCACTTTGTGGCACAGAGGTCATACCTGAGAGGTGATGTGGCACCTCCTCACATCACTGTGTTTTGGCATTAACTATGCAAAGCCAGTTGAACTATAATTATTTTCACCTCAATGATGTTGCTCTCAATCTACTTAATATGGGTACAAAAGTGGGACTTATTGATTGTGTTTAAAGTGCATAACCCAGGGACCAGGGATACAGCTCAGCAGTACAGCACCTGCCTGGCAAGAATAAGGTCCTCAGTTTGATTTTCCAGTTAAAACAACAACAACGAAACAGCCAGGCTGTGGTGGCACACGCCTGTAGTCCCAGCACTTGGGAGGCTGCAGCAAGAGGATTGGTGCAAGTTCGAGACTACCCTGGGCTACAAAAAGTGAGCTCAAGGCCAGCCTGAATTGCATAGTGAAGACCCTATCTCAAAAAGACCAAAAAGAGGGGGGCTGGGGAGATAGCTCTGTGGCACAAATGCCTCCTTGGCAAGTGCAAGATCATGAGTTTGAACTCCAGTCCTGGAAAAAAAAAATGCATAACTCAAATTGTTCTAAACGTAGATATAAAAAGGTTCACACCCATGACTACACTTCCCGGAGAACTTCCTGAGTGCATTAGGCCTGGACACTGATCCCAGGTGGTCCTCTCAAAGCCCAGCCTTCCCCAGCCACAGAGAAGCAGCCTGGCCATGCCCTCCACACTGCGCCAGTCCTCCGCCAGCAGGGTGCTGAGGATGCCTGCTCCATCTGCTCGCCACATCCCTCTGCATTCTATCAGGTGTCCCCAGTATGGGAACATTTTTTTCATGTAATCTATCTAATGTGCCTTAGATTCATTCACTCAACAAATGCGTGAACAGCCTCACTGCCAAGCACTGTTTTAGGCTAGAGTGATTAAGTTTGGACAAAGCCAGGCTTCCAAAATTATATTCTGGTGGAAGAGATGCACCGTGCTGAAGGACACCTCTGAATAACCACGAGCACTACAGGCCGAAATTTCATTCTTTGAAGGAAATAGATAAGGTTGGTAAAAGAGGAGTTGGAGACCACTTTTGAAAGGGAGACAGGGAAGATTTCCCTGAGAGGGCCTAGGATTGAAGCAGGCACCTTCCTGATGAGAGGAGGCAGCCGAGGAGAAGCTCTGCAACCCCAGGAAAGGGGCAGCGGGGAGCCCAGAGCTAAGGGTGAGTTGGTTGTCCCTAGGCAAGCAGGGGCCAGGAGGTAGCTGAGGAGAGCAAGGGAAGCAAGAACCAGGAGCTGAGGGCCCAGGGCAGGAGAGAAGCTGGCTCTCACTCTCCTGCTGGGAGGAGACGGGAACTGAGGAGCATTTCAGAGCTCACTGGGGCTAAGGAAGGAATGGCTATAAGGTGGAACTGGGTAGAAGGAGGAGGCGAGGAAACCAGTTCAGTTACTGCCTCACCTGAAGGAGAAAGGATGGCAGATGTTGCTGATGAAGATGGAGGGAAATAAAAGATGGAGATACAATCTGAAGGAGGTGTGTGTGGACAGAGTGAACCGCTGTGAACCATTGTTCCATTGTAGTCATCAGATGTCAGGAAAACACATGACACCCCCACCGCAGGTGTCAGAGGCTGACCTTGCTGGCAGAGGCTGGGAGTCCCCAGGAGCTGGGTGAGGTGAAGTCCCGCTGTGTCTGCGTGCCTCTGCACACTCACAGGCACAGGATTCAGGGGAGAACTTCCAGAAAGAGCCCCCAGAAGCAGGAATGAAAGGAGGCAGAGGCCTCGCCAAAGACTAACAACCTGAAAATTAAAAGAAGCTGTGCCTCTGGCCGTGCCTTCCTCGCGGCCCTCCTAAAGCATCCAGCGGAGCCCTTCCCGGCCATAACAAAAGAATGATGAAAATGAACCGCACGTCACACCGTCCCTGCTCTCTCCTAATGCTTTATCACAAAGATGAGGCTTTGAGTCTAGATGGGTGTTGCTAGGCCAGCTTTTACAATGTTGCCTCCATTCCTAAAAGGAACTCTACAAAGAAAGGGATTCCAGGCCCTCACAAATGACCAATAAATAACAGACACAATGAGTCACTCTCCCTACTCCGGTGGGGAGGGGTCAGCCTCTTTTGGTGTCACGCTGTCACAGATCCCTTTTTCTTACAAATCGGTATCTCCGCTGTTTATTCATGTTCAGCTTGTGGCCAACTCCACACTCCAGGATTTATTTTGTCCTGTAGTTTTCAGCCCAGAAGGGTTTAAGCTGTAGTTTTTGTGCCAATTTATAATAGAAGGGCCCGGAGAAGCCACCACAGGAAGCATTTTTAAGGAGTCTTTTAAAGAAAGCCATACCTACCTAAGAACAAAGGCTAAAGAAATATTATCTTGGAATCCAGGGTGAAAAACAATTCCATTTTTTAAAAACCTATAAATGTAACCTGAGATTTCCCAGACACTGCCAGTCTGAGAGCAAGAACAATAGTAGCCCATATTAGGCCAGCTCTGAGCCTCCCTCCCATTGCGCGCCCCCTGCCAAGCCCCACCTCGTATTTCCAGAGGTCCTCACAAGGGCTCTCCAGGTCTCCAGAGACTGGAGCAGGCAGGTGGGACATCTCAGTGCACTTGTCTGAATATTACAATATATAAAATCTGAACAGCAGGGACACATCTCACTACGTGGCACTGGTATAGGACAGAAATGACCAAATACACAACTAGGGCCAAGCACCCAAGTGTTCAGTCAGAGCTGCCACAGCCGCCGTCATCCTTGTCAGTATCCAACCCTGCTCCGATTCAGACCTCTCCTCCCCTCTGCAGACCCAGGCTTTCTTTCCAGACCAGCTCAGCCACCTCCTGGAACCTCCTGGGTCCTCCTGCGCGGGCTCCTGGCAGCTCCCCAAGCAGACATGCCCAGGCACATCGCGCTTTCCCCGCCCTCACACTGGACTGCTGCCACGTAAGTCAGACATGTGGGGACACACAGGCAGCTGTGTGCCACTTGCAGCAGCCCCCTCCGTCCCCAGCTGAGCCCTCCCACAGGGCACATCCATCTCCAGATCCCAAGCCTGGAGACCAAGACTCTCTAGAAGCTTGCTCCTGGCAGTGACAGCAATGCACAGCAGAGCCTTCCCAGGCTCTCCCTGAGTGTCAGGGGCTCTCCGGAGGGGGTCCTGGTGGCAGCCAAAGACAGGACACCAACCAAGGACAAAGTCAGGCAGCGGACAGAAAAGAGCTGCAGGGTGGGGGCCATAAGGACTCGGGTGGAAGACAGAGGAAAGGGCAGTGACAGCAGCTGCCCAGTTCCCGCACAGCCCTGAAAGCCCCACACCGTCTCCATAAAGCCAGAAAAACACTTGCAGTGCCATTCCCAAACCTGAGTCTTAAAGCCAACTCTCATTTGCAGAGTGTGAGTTTGACAAGTCCCTCATTGCTGGGAACAACAATCTTCTCATTTTAAAGCAAGGTCAGCAGCCAGGTCATCAGTCTCCCCGCACCTCTCCTGGCCACGTCTGTCTGTCTGTCTCTGGGCAATGTGGGCCAGGGTCATGGAGGCTGATGGGAGCCAAAGCAAAGCCTTGGACCCATGGAGAGCACTCAGTGCTGGTGACGCATGAGCCTCTATGAGAATCTGTTAGTTCAGGTAGAAAAGGTGGGGAGCGCATTACAAGGACAGGGGTCTCACGATGAAGCAGTCAAGTCAGGTGCCACTGGAAGCCCCAAGCACAGGGGTAGAAGCTCCCACCTGAGGACCCCACTGTGCTACAGGGCAAGGTCACACTGCCTCCTCTGTAGAGAGCGGGCAGGTGGCAGGGGCCTGGCTAGGGAGACCACTGCTGAAATCCAGAGTCACAGGGCCAGCAGCAAGGTGGTGGCAGCCGAAATTGAGAAGTAGAGAAGAGAAGAAATGAAGCAAAGCTGGTTCCAGAGAAAAAAGAACCCAGACCTCACACCTCACAGGCTAACTTCAAAAACCTCCACTCCCCGCTTCCCACTCTGCTCTGCAGCTCAGTCCTTGGAAGAAACCAACCTATGATTCATCCATAATCCTTGATGCACATTAGAAGAATCTGAGACCTTCCAAAATGCCAGTGACCAGCAGTTCTCCAGACCCAGCTAGTCAGAACCTCTGATGTGGGGTCCAGATGGCATTGGTTCACAAAGCTCCCAAGTATTCTAAGACGTGCTCAGGGCTGGAACACACTGGACAGACATTTTAGAACTCCCAGTTCTCTTCAAAGTCTGGTCTGCTGATGCCCAGAGGGAGGGGGAGGGTCCCCTCTAGACTTTCCTCCTGCTGTTATGGCCCAGAACCTTCTCCCTTCCTTTTTCTCTGGGCAGTTTCCCACTGACCTCCCGTGTTAGCTGAGGCCTTGCTTCTGATGTGAGAATGTTCCAGGCGCCCCGTGTCTGGGCCAGGGGCCCCTCCTGTGTGACCGTTGCACTTCTACCCACCTGTACTCTTGGCTCCTCCAGAGGGGGATTTTAGTCTACCTCTCATACTTAGTAGATGTTGGGTGAGTAAAACTTGTTTGCATTATACAAAGGCTGCTATAAAGTATGCTACATGTTTAAATAAAAAATATTATTACAGGGCCGGCGAGATGGTTCAGTGGTCTAAAGCGCCTGCTTAGGAGAGCTCAGGCAACTGCGGGGACTGCAGTTCGATCCCCGGCACCACATGCTGCGCCAGCGCCACCACCAGGGCAGGCTGAGCCAGCCACAAAATGAATAAATAAAAGAAACAAACAAACACAACAAGCAAACAAATAAATAAATAAAATTTAAAAAAAAAAAAAAAAAATATTATTACAGTGAAAAATGCAGAGCCATTAACCCCACTCAGAATACACAAAGCACACTTCTATCCTATACATTTATCCCATCATCGTTCTTGCCACTTTGTGACACAGTTCTGGAAGCTCTCTGTTGTGAATGACTTTAGTTGCCCTATCCTGGCTACTTCAAAGACATGGATCAACTGAAAGCCTTTACAGTCATTTCTGTCAAGTAAAACCATCACAGTGTGTCCTCTGTCGCCTCCACCACCTTCATTGCATCTAGCACCCTACAACTTCTGCCTGTTCCCCAAAGTCAAAGTGACCTCTTCTCACCAAGAACTGAAATTAACCCAAATCCAAAATTTGGATTTAGGGCTGGGGGGATAGCTCAGTAGAATAAGTACTTGCCCGGCAAGTTCAGGGTCCTGAGTTCAATCCCTGGTACCATGAAAAAAAAAAAAGGTGGCAGAGTGATTCTTGCCCTAGAATGCCCTTTGGGGCTGGGGAGATAGCTCAGTAGAATAAGCACTTGCCTGATAAGCACAAGGTCCTGAGTTCAATCCCTGGTTCCGCAAAAAAAAAAAAAAAAATTGGATTTAAAAAGGTTTCGTTTTGTTTTGTTCCCTAGGGAAGAGGAGTGTTTGAGAAAGGATTGAGACCTGGTAGGTGGAGGGAGCAAGAATGATCACTATCCCAGCCTGCAGCTCTCTTCTCTGCAAAAGGACTGGTCTCTTCCCGTCTGCCAAGCAGAGAGCTTTGCCATGGTGTATCAAACTAGAATGTGTCCCCTGCCCCTTCCCTGTGGCAAGCCCTATCCTCCTGCCAAGGAGCCAGGGCAGGGCTGCAGCTAGAGGCAAGTCTTCCCTGGGGAAAATTGAGTAGCCTTGTTGAGTCTGGGCAAACCTCTTCTAAAGGGACACTTTATTTGTGCCCTTCCTGAAGGTCCAAGCAATGCCTTAGATCCTGACTGTCCAACGTTTCGGCTTGCCTGGTCCACACTAGTGAAGACAAATTGTCTTGAGCTGCATAGAATATGTGATATGATTAAGGCATATAATTACCAAGTTTCCCTTTATTTTTCTTTGTTATAACATTTTTCAAAAGGAAACAACATAAACATCAAACTAGTGGAATATTTGATTTTTCTGAATATGGTACATCAAAGTCAGGTTCCATAGAAGTGGTTACAATTCTCAGTGAATTCTCAAGGTGCTCATCAGAATGTTTTTTTTTTTTTAATCTAATTTTACTCTTTTTATGCTTCATCTCCAAAAACACTTGCTCACAGTGTACACGCTGCCAGGAAGCCATGCCATGCATAACACATGATTGGAAAGTGAAGGATATTTTTCTCTGGGAAAATTGGTCAATCCCTAAAATACAAAAAAACTAAAAAGGCCAGCCAAATACCTCAGCAGATTAAAGCACCTGTAAGCAGGCACAGGGGCCAGGGGTTTGATCCCTGGGCCTGCCATGCAGGCTAATTGAGACTGGATGTGTGGCACGCACCTGTAATTCTAGCTCTTGGGAGGCTATAAACAGGCATATCACTATGAGTCTGATCTGATAGTGAGACCCTGAACACCCTGTAGACCCTTCTCTAAAATACAAAAAAAGAAAGAAAATTGGTCAACCTCAAGGTCCTGAGATCAAGTCCCAATTTTAAAAAAATTCTAGTACAGAGGCATGACAAACTTTTCTTTGAATTGAATGTCTGATTGCAACCCTGCACTTTTTAAAAAATTAATAAAAAACCTTTTTTTCTATTAGAGATGTTACGATATATGTAATTAAGATACTATCAGAAGAAGAACCAGGCATTGTGGTGCACACCTGTAATCCCAGCACTCGAGAGGTTGAGACAGGAGGATCACTGCAAGTTCGAGACCAGCCAGGGAGCTACAAAAGTGCACATAAGGCACTGAACTGCACAGGGAGCCCTTGTCTCAAAAAAAAAAAAAAGATACTATCAAGAATTTTTTTTTTTTTTATGGCCAGCTCAGCCTGCCCTGGGGGTGGGGCTGGCAGAGCATGTGGTACCAAGGATCAAACCGTGGTCGCTGCAGTGGCCTAAGCTTGCCTAAGCAGGTGCTTTAGATCACTGACCCATCTCACTGGCCCCAAGAAACTATTTGATATATTTTTATACTTTCTATACCACAGCTGGGAAAAAAAACCTTCTCAACTAAAGCAGGCTTTCGAGTTAGTTCAGTGGTTTAAGCGCCTGCACGGGCAATCCCAGTCAGACACAGGGAACGGTGGTTTGATTCCCCACACCCACCCTTAAGGCAGCCTGAGTCAGCCCCCCAAAAAACAGAAAACCCTTCTCACATATACCACAGCTACTAAAAAAAAAACAAAAAACAAACAAACAAACAAAAAAAACACTTTTTTTTTTTTTTTTTGCAGGACTGGCACTTGAACTCATGACCTTGCACTTGCCAGGCAGGCACTTGTGCCATGGAGCTATCTCCCCAGCCCTATCTATTAAATTATTTTATGAAATAACACAGAGGGGTGGCATACGCCTATAATCTCAGCACTTGGGAGGCTGAGGCAGGAGGATCAATGTGAATTCGGCAGGAGGATCAATGTGAATTCGAGACCAGCCTGGACTACAAAAGTGAGCTCAAGGCCAGCCCGAACTGCATAGCGAGACCCTGTCTCAAAAAGACAAAGAAAGAAAGAAAGAAAGAAAGACAGACAGACTACAGAGAAGCCAAATTTAATAATTCGATAAGAAACCTTACATGCTTGCTTAACAGCAATAACCTGTCTTCATAGACACACACACACACACACACACACACATATATATGTGTTCAGGGTTTAAATACCATTACAGTCATCAATGCATTTTACTCTGAATCGTACAAGCCTGAGGGATGCCAGGTACACTCAGGTTTCAGCTCGTGTGGCTCTCTGTGGTGTGCACCAAGGGCCAAGTGGCTCCTGCCCTCTACCCAGCCACCCACGCCCCACTGCCATAGAATGTTCAGTGCAGCCTGCACTGAAGCCCTGTGCAATCAAATCACCAACAACATGGCTTTAAAATCACATAATGATGCTGAGCACGTATGTAGGCAAGCTCGTGGGACCATGCTGGTGGCTGTCCAGGGCCACATGTGGCTTTTGGGTTGGACACGCCTGCCTGGGAGAATTAAGCCCCCAGAAGGCAGGAACTGCGTCACTGCCTTTGACACAGCACCAGCTGTTGACTGCAGCCTCTCAGCTCTCAGGACACCCACAGTTCAGGTGCAGCTGGGACGCCCAAAATGTAAATCTAAGAAGCTCCTCAGAAGGAGCTCAACCCTTCTGAGAACATGGAAGAAAGCAGACCTGTTTCAGGAAGGATTCAGGCTTGATGTCTGGTCAACAGTTGAACCTCATCAGGTTCAAAGCCCAAATTCACTCCCTCTTCTCCTTTCCCGCCCCTACCCTACCCTAAGGCACCACCCCTCATGACTTCCTCCTGTCTATAAATAACTTCACCATCTTCCCCACCAACACTTCAGTGCTTTTCAGTCCTCCTCTCACCACGAATCCACCCCCATGCACCCAGCGTCCCTGTCAATGGGGCCCTGATGGCCCTCTCCATCACTGCCCACTCTGCTTACCACACAGGCCTTCTCCTTTAGCCCTGCCACTCTCTCTTCCCATTATTCCCCCTGCCCCAGGCCACCGCCAGGACATCCTTGGCCCTGTGACTCCCCTTTCATTGCGCTCCCCCTTACTGAAGAAAATACAACCTCCCTCCCTGTCATTCCAGCCCTCTGGGAGACTGAGGCAAGAGCACTAAAGTCTGAGTCCAGCCTTGACAATTTAGCAACTAATAAGACCCTGTCTCAAATTTTTAAAAAAGTTAAAGGGGTAGAGATGTAGATTCGCCCTGGGTTGAATCTCCAGTACTGACAAAAGAGCCCGGCAAGCACGGCTCCCTCTTGCTCTGTAGGCCAGGCCTGCTCATCATCGTGCACGCTACCCAGAGCCCCAAGGGGGTCCTATCCTTCTGTGTCTGCTGTTTCCTCCACTGAGAGGAAATGCTGCCTTTCCAAAGGGCAAAGTGCTGCTGTTCTTCGGTGCCTTCTCTTGCAGCCATCTTGAGCCCCTCCCCAATGCTCGTGTCCTTCTTCCATTCTATTCGCCTCAGGTGTGGCTGGCAGCGGGACTTGGTGCAACCCACCCGGCCTCTGCCTCCTCTGCCACAGCTGAGACAGCAGCTTTGCCTTTTCCTAGCTGTGTGATAATGGGGGAGCGCCTCAGCCTCTCAGGCGCATGGAGACCTTGCTCACACCTTTCAGGATTGCTGGGAAGACTCACTGTGCCGACGTGCAGGGTCTCACTATGCAGCTCCAACTCATAGTGATCCTCTGCTTCCTGCCTCCCAAGTGCTGGGATCATAGGCACACACCACCACACCCAGACTCCATCACCAGCTCAGCCTGCCCAAGAGCAGGGCTGGCGTGGCATGTGGAGCCAGGGGTTGAACCGTAGCCCCTGCACTTACCTAAGCACGCGCTTAGTCTGCTGAGCTATACCACCAGCCCTCTATCTCAAAATTTTAAAAGGGCTGAAAGTGCAGGTTGGTGCAAGAGCCTTGGGTTCAACCTATGGTACTGGAGAGAGAGAGAAAGGCAAGGTCAGCCACCTCCTTCAGGTGGCTCAGCTGAGCAGGCTGGGAGCACCTGAAGGCACACAGGAATACCCATCTGTTGTTGAGCCCTGCACATCTGGTGACCTGGGGTGGCGGGTCCTAAGCCTCCGCCAGGCCTTGCCTGAGGTGAATGTGCCTCTGGGGCTGTAAGCACCTCCGTGGAACCTCACAGAGCCCCTCTGAGGCCTGCTCTCCGCCAGAGCCCAGCAGGCCAGAGCCATGACATGCACATCTATCCTGAGGTCCGGGAGAGGCGCCTCCATCACCACCAGAGCAGCACGATGCCTCCCAGAGTGGGCAACTCGCTCTCGTCAAGTGAGTTTAATGGCAGGAGGAAAATAAAATCACAGCACTGGCTGATGTGCAGTAGACCTATGGGCACTAAATCAGTCATGCTTAGTTTTATCACCCACTGCCTGATGGGCTCGGCTGGCACCTCAGCTCTGAATCACTTTGGAGATTTCTTGCTGCAAGGACAGTGACAGTGATTAGTCCCACTTTCCAGATGGGACCAGAAGACAGATGCTGATGAGACCTCATGTCAGTGACAGGGACAGCAAGACAGCTCCCCATACCTCATGGCAGGCGCCACCCTGAGATCTGGGGCACCACCTGGAAAACCCCGGGAGGACAGGCAAGGTTAATTCTGAGCGGGTTCCGGAAGCAGAGTCCTGGAGGAAGGATGCTGCCTGCCAGCCAGAGATCAGTTTGTATGATCCTCTCAAGAAAAGAGCCCATCTGCTGAGTGCATTGTGACTTCACCGAGTGCAGAAGGGGAGCCCAAATCTGAAGGCGCCAGAGAAACACGGAAAGCAGCACACCCCTGTCATTGTCATTTCTATGTCTGCTACGCATATGGTGCCCATGTGACTCTTTCTCCCCAACCCCAGCGAGTATCATATTCCCTCCCAAGGTCTGCAGGTGGTGGGGGTCCGGCTAGGACCTAGAACGCAGGGGCGGCGGCCTGGCTGCTGGTGGGACTGCGGGGCTGCTCTGATGGGACGCTGACAGCAGCCTCAGCCCAGCCGTCCTCCCTTTACCTAGACCTGGATAGGGAAGCACCCCAACCCACACACTCTCACTTCCTCTTTCCCAGAACAGAAGAGGCGGTGACACGCACTGCCTTCCACCTATCCCGACTCCCCCGCTTCGCTTCGCTCGCTCGGTTCTGAGGTCTTTGATCCCTGCTCTGCAGCGCTCACTTTCTTATAGACCTTTCAGCTTCCGGCTTCCCCGCCTACCCTTCAAGCTCCCCTACCCAGACTCTTGCACCCCCGCGCCCTTCCCCTGCGCCTGCCTCCGTCCTTCCTCCTCCTCATGCCAGCCTCGCTCGGCACCTCTCTAGCTCCTTCCTAGCTTGAGAAGAAAGCGGCCCTAGACGTCCCCGTCTCCTCCCCCTTTGCTTCTCTGCCTCTCCCTGCAGGCACACAAAAGGGGACAGAGGCAGCAGATGGCCGGGTGCTAACAGAGGGGCTCAGGGAGCCTGCCGCCCACAGAGGCCCCCGCTGGGCCTTCCAGCTCGTGCAAGCTGCTGCCGGCCCAGCCGCCCAGCTGGCAGAGGAGCAGGGCACAGGGCCAGCCTCCACAGCACGAGGCCACCTCCTCTGCCCAGCCGGCCCCTGCCTAGCCAGGGAGGAGACACGCCTGCCAGCTGAAAAGCTGGGGGTGTCTCTGCATGTCTGAGTCCCGAGCACTAGGGGCAAGGGCCTGATGGCCTGTGGGAACGCTGGGCTCCCCAGGAGGATGGAGAGGAGTGACGGTGCTCCGCTCCTTCTGTGGGACAGGCCTCCCACAAGGCCTGCCAGGGTCAGCAGGAGGGGCCTCGGCAGGGAGTGAGCGGGCCACAGAGGAGATACCAAAGCCCCCCACAAAAAGATGACTCAATCATGCAGATGACCAAGTTCATGGCTTCTGTTCACCCAGGGAATAGAAGAGCTAGGCACTATGCTAAGTCACTTGCGGTAATAACCTTATCCCTTCAGTAGGCCTGCGGAGTGACCATTTTGATCCCCATCTTTTTTTTTTCCTGTATTTTAGGGAAGGGTCTACAGGTGTTCAGGATGTCACTACTAGATTGGACTTGTAGTGATCTACCTGTCTACAGTCTCCCAAGAGCTGGGATCACAGTTGCGTACCACCACAACATCTCAGCACACCCCAGGGTGGAGGCTGCATGGCAGGCTCATGGATCAAACCCCTGGCCTCTGCGCCTGCTTGCAGATGCTTTAATCCACTGAGCTATTTGCCCGGCCCTTTGATTCCCATTTTACAGACAAAGAAACTGAGGCTCAGAGAGGCTAAATGACTTACTCCAGGTATCATAGCTATTAAGGAAGTTAAGAACAGTTTAAAAAATAAAAAAAAAAAAAAAGAACAGTTTAAAATTTCTCTCCGTTAAGACTTAATAAGTCTAGGGGCTGGGGAGATAGCTCCGTGTTACCAGTGCCTGCCTGGCAAGTGCAAGGTTGTGAGTTCCTGGTCCTTCAAAAAAAAAGACTTAATAAGTCTAGCTGGGTTTAATGAAGCCTTGTAATCTCAGCACTTGGGAAGCTGAGGCAGGACAACCACGAGTTCAAGGCCAGCCTGTGATACATAGCAAGACCCTGCCTAAAAAAAAAAAGAAACTTAAATCTTATGAAGGTGTTTTTCCAAAGATGGGGGCCTGCACACACACCCAGTAAGGCACTAGGAATGTCACCGTTCCTCTGCAGAGCAGAGGCCTCCAATGCTGGCCACCTTCACACATGCCTGGGGTCCCTCCTTTTGCAGTCTCTCTGAGGTCACCTGTGCCACAGAACCAGGAGGCTTCGGTTCCCAGAACCAAACACATGACATTGGAGAGGAAGCCTCCTTTCCTTAGATTCCCCTGCCCCTCCCGGTTTCCTAGTGGGGGGGGGGGGCAAGGCAGGGGCTCCACCCACCAGGCACTCTGCTGCATCAGCTCTCCTCCCTTCTGCTCTCAGGTTCAAATCCACGCTTCAGAGAACACGAGAGAACGTGGCTTCTGCTCTACTGACCTTTGCTCAAGGCCTTCAGAAAAGCTCAGGCACCCTGGCCCTAGGTCAGCCAACTCCTGCAGGGCAGCAGGACAGACCCAAGCCCAACCAGCACAGAATGGGGAATTTCCACGGGCAAGACTTCTGCTCTCAGGGAAAAGGGGGGTCCACGTCACCCACAACAAGTCACTATCCAAGCACCCTGAGAATTCCTGGGAATCTATCAGTTTCTGCTACTGGTCCCAACTGTCCTTGCCCCATGCACCAATGCACACATGTCCAGCACCACCTAGACCAGGGGCCCCGAGGACAGTGACAGGCTCACACCTAGTAAGTGTCCCCCTGCCCTGTTCAGCCACCATGAGCTCTAGAGCCATTCTTCCCTGTCAGTCCTAGGCATCTCCCAGCCCTCACTTATAACCCACACCCCTGCTCTGAAAGGCAGTGAACGGCCTCCAGATGCACCTTCATGGTGGCCCTCAGTCGGCCTTGAGTTACTTTCAGGACAGGCCCACTCCTGGTGGTCTCGGTGGGAATCTTTCCTTGTCACCTTTTCAACAAGGTGCCAGAGAGTTCCAGGAAGTGCCTGCAGTGCTAAGCAACCACTCTAGAGCATAGTCACATCTACATTCCTTCCCACAGAACCACGAGTTGGGGTCCTGCTCCATGGTACCATCCTGGGCACTGCTGCCTTCTTCATTCCACCCTCCTGAGAAGTCAGGGCAGATGCCGTTATCTCCATTGCACAGGCAAGGGGACTAAAATGTTAAGCCATTCACAGCCAATGAGCAGTGAGCCCAGGACTTGATCCCAGGATTCCAGGCTAGAGTATTTTTTCTTCACCATGGCTGCTTCCAAGATCTATCTCAGTTATTTATTTCTCTCCCTTTTTATTTCCCCCATCCAAAGCAGCACTATGCAAGGCACCACTTCCACTCAGCTGAAAACTAGAGTGGCTGGCACCCTAATGGGTGTCCTTGAGTCCCTTCTTGGTTCCTACCACCTGTTTCCACAACAGCCATGGGCCTTTTCCTGGTGTGGTCATGTTAATCTCTCACTACCTGAAAGAAAACCAAACTATTACTGTGCATGACGTATAAGACTTCATGTGACCTGGTCCCCACTCCCTCTCCATGCCTATCTGCACCTGACCCCCTCGGCAATCACACCCTGGCCACACCAACCTCCTTTCCTTTCTGCTCCTGAAGCTTTTTCTGATCCTGGGATCTAATGTTTCTTTTCTTCTCTGGTCACTCTGTATAATATCCTCCTTTTTTTTTTTTTTTTTTTTGCCTTCAGAGTATTTACTTTTTTTTTTTCCTGGTAGCAGGGGTCAAACTCAGGACCATGTACTTGCCTGCAGGTGCTTATACCACTGAGCTATCTCCCCAACCCTAAAAAGAATTGTTGAAAATGTGTCTTTTTCTCTTTTTAATTTCATCTTATGTATTTGGTACAGGGTCTCACCACATAGCTCAGACTCGTAGTGATCCTCCTCGTTTCAGCCTCCCCAGTGTTGGGATTACAGGTGTGCATTGCCACGCCCAGTCTCAGTGGCCGGCTCAGTGTGGCCATGGTGCTGGGGATGGAACCCCAGTCCCTGAGCTTGCCTAAGCAAGTGCTTATTCTGCTGAGCTATCTCACCAGCCCTCCTTCAGAGTATTTATATCTCTCTAAAAGTATAGTATTCACTTATTTCTTGGGGGTTTTATTTATCTGTCTTCTCTGACCTGTGTAAGCTTGCATTTGTCTGCCCTCACGTAACAGTGTAAGGTAATTTGGTCAGGTTCCCCACGAAACACTTATGCGTGGAACAGCACCTGCCAATACCAGATACTCAGTAATGACTCTTTGGGTGAATAATGGGAAGCTAAAGAAACTTGAGAGAATTCAACCTGAAAGGTAGCCAAGAAGGAGGAGGAAGCAGGGCAACTTCTCCTGCAGTGAAGAAATGCTCTGCTAAGCTTCATGGCAGCCATGGAGGAGTCTGTCTTCAGCCTGGAACGTACAGAGAACAGTCAAGGTTTGGCCAAGAAGAAGCAACACTTTGGAAAGTGGGAGAATAAAAAAAGAATAGAATTGTTAGGTTGGTGGCAGAGGTTACTTTTTAAGATGCCCCAAGGGGAATTTCTTCTCCTTCTTCTCCTTCTTCTCCTTCTCCTCCTTCTCCTCCTTCTCCTCCTTCTCCTTCTCCTTCTCCTTCTTCTTCTGGACTTTGAGCTCGCCAGGCAGGCACTTATTCTACTGAGCTATCTCCCCTGCCGGGAATTTCTGCAGTGGCTTCACATGAACAGATACCAAAACTTCCAGAAAACTGAGGAGCTGGGAAAATAGAGGGAATTAAGTGTCATGCACTAAAAACAAGAGATTGCCCCAAATTTGACCTCCTATGTGTGGGCTCACTTGACCTTCAGAGAGGCTTCCTCCTATAGAACATCAAACAGGAAGAGGAAAGAACACAGGGAGGAAAGAAACAAGAGCAGCTTCGAGCCAGTGCCTACAAAGTAGAAGGGGCCATTGACAAAGATCTTCCCCCCCACCCCACCCCCGTGAAGATGGTGAAAGTCAGATGGCAGTATTCATAGCATCAAGCCCTGCCTTCAGAGACACGGGTACGACAGACAGGGTGCATGCAAGGGTGGAGAGGAGAAGGGATGCAGCCTCTGTGGACACTGTCACTCCACCAGCCCAGCCCAGTGGGCCCTGCCCACTCAGAACCCTGCTCCCAGCTGCGGCCTGCGCACCTAGGGTACTGGGCACTGTGTGACATGTACAGTTCATCTCTCTAGAGCATTGATTTTCCTTGGCTATTTGGTAAAAGGCATTGTTTTAATTTAACAAACAAGGATAGATGCAAATGTACATGAATTTTTAAGATAAAATGTGTCTCATGAATTTTACAGCTGAAGTCATTGCTATAAACAGCCCAAGGATTTTTTACTCTCTCAGCTGTTCAGAGCTATCTCTAGCAAGAATAGCGTAATGTGGTTCAGTGCCTGGGCTTTGCGAGTATTGGGCTATTTCACCACACTGTGCCTCAGTTTCCCTATTTATAAAATTGGGCTGGACTGAGAACTGAGTTCACTTGTGTAAGGTGCTTAAAACAGTGGTTGAGGGGCAGAGGAGATAGCTCAGCAGTCTAAGTGCCTGCCTGGCAAACACAAGGACCTGGGTTTGAGCCCCAGTACCACATGCTGTGGCAGTGCTGCACTGTGTGGCCACTGAAACAAGGCGTCATGACAAATGCCTCTAATCCCAGCGTTGGGGAGGCTGAGACAGGAGGCTTGCTGAGTCTGAACTGCATAGCAAGACCTTGTTCCAAATAAATACATAAACACATAAATCTTAAAATAAATAAATAAATACATAAACACATAAATCTTAAAAAAAAAAAAAAAAGTTTGCCTGGCACCAGGTAAACGTCGGCTGTGTAGGTGAGATGGACGTCTTGGTCACCAAGGTCATGGAGGCACTTTCTCCCAGAGTTGTGCAACGGCTCAGCACTCTGCACCTGCTGTCTCTTCCAGAAGCCACCCTACAACCCTGCCGTTAGAGTTTATGGGTGCCCCTCACTGCTCACCCCTGCAGTCACACGCCATCACAACTGCCCACTGCCCTCTCTGGCCACCCACTATGTGCAGACGCATCCTCGTCCTCTCCTACTCACAGAGCCTCACGCGCCCCAGCGCAGGGAGGTGCCCCTAAGTGTTTGTTGTTGAATGACTCATTCTCTCCGGGTTACTCAAGGCCTGGGAAAACTAATATGTTAATCACTGTGTGGGGACAAG
This sequence comes from Capromys pilorides, assembly GCA_004027915.1. Classification (NCBI taxonomy): domain Eukaryota; kingdom Metazoa; phylum Chordata; class Mammalia; order Rodentia; family Capromyidae; genus Capromys; species Capromys pilorides. The sequence continues at coordinate 27,458 of PVKN010000724.1, read as the reverse complement.
GAGAAGGCAGAGTAGAGAGAGAGCTTGGACTACCTTGTGGTGAAGTGGCACTGACCTTAGGGAAGGGGTCTGCACGTTCTGTTGATCATGCTGATGACAGCAGCCTGGGCGCAGGCCAGCACACCTGACCTTGGCGCACTGATGTCAGCAATCAGTGGTCACAGTGATCTCAGCCTTCAGGCCACTTTGTGACAATCCCACTGTAGGAACTGTACTACAGGAGAGAAGCAGCGGGGTCAATGCAAGCACACCACATGATTGGGAGCCCAACTTGTAAGGCCTTAGACATCACTGATCCTGTCCCTGTTCCATCCTGTGGTGGACTGACAACTGGTGGTCAGCTTGTAACACCCAGCTGAGCTGAACCAGCTGGTGCTGGGTGTGTGAGGCGCACCTGAGAATTGTTGCCAACTCATAAGAGAGAGCTGGAGAAGCTGTTAGGGAGCTGTTAGTCCTCCTGGAGAAACTTGCCACCCTGTCTTCCTGATGAATTTGGCTTTTCTCATCATCACCAGAGCTCCAGACATCGTTGTTGCTAAGGATGGCTGTGGTAGTTTTCGGGAGCGCTCTGGTCCTTACTTTTGAGTGTCACTTCCAGGCTCCAGTTCAGATCACTCAGCTGGCTGGCACAGATGATTCTGCTGACGCAGCTTCCACCGCTGAACTTGGGCCCTTCCCAGTGCAGATATGTAAAGCAGGCCTGCATGAGATATTGTCGAGGGCTCCAGGCCTCCAGCTGGATTCATGGGCAGCAATGTTACAGGCTGTAAGTCTTCAGCTGGACTCAGGCAGGACATGACCATGGTCTTTAGTGTGTGAACAGATATCCTATGCTCTCTTTGTATATGATTCTTTGGGTGACTATTATAATTGTATAAAATACGTGTCCTTTATTTTATTGTTCCCCTTGTAAAACCCCAAGCTACAACATATTTTCTGCCTTGTGTCAGTCCTAATAGACCCCAAATAGCTAAAAGATAATTTCCAAACTGGATAACCTGTCAGAGCAGGATTGCCTGGATGGGGCAGAGCATTAGCCTGGGTTTGAACCCCAGATGTGGCTGAATGACTGTAGTAGGGTAGATTATCTTGCCTCTGCCTCAGTTTCAGCCCAGTCAATTAAATGATTAGATGCATGCAAATACCCCAGACAGGCAATAGTAGGGTTTAATATCTACTGCTCCATTCCTTTGAATGAGCTATAGCATATATACAGATAGCTTTATAAAATTTACTTTTGTAATTGAGAATGTTGTTGTACACCCCTTAAAATGTTGGGGTTTTTTTTGTTTTTGTTTTTTTTTTTTTTTTGAGGCTTCAAGTAACATGTACAGTTATCAAGCATCAGATAATTCCACTTCTGGTCAAGAGATCCAAGCTCTGTTCTGGCGACAGATAGCAGTAGGGAGGGGCAACATATCCACCTAGGGAGTCTGGAAACGGTAACAAGAAAGAGCATCTGGATTAGTTCAGAAGATCTAAATAAAGTTTGGGCAGTGAATGCAGGTGAATGACAACAAGAGCAATTAAGGAATAAAAAACAATTTTGACAAAACATGGGTACAAGTGTATGTGGTACACAGAAACAACAGGCAGGTCACGCGCTCGGGGCCAGGGATATGTGTAAAGATTCGATGTGACGCAACAGCTATTGGCGCCAAGCCCCAAAAGATCTTTTTTGAAAATAATATATGTGCCTTTATTTAAAATACAAAACCAATACAGAAAAAAAAAAAAAAACAACATTTTTTTACTACAGATAGAATTCAGGGGCACCGCACCTCTGAGCTTTAGCCCATCTCCTGTTTTATTTTGACAGCATCTCAGTAGGCTTCAGTTTGAAAGCCTCTTGCCTCACCTCCATGTAGATGGAATTACAAGCATGCATCAATGTGTCCGGTTAAGATTTGCCTTCTCTTCAAAGTCACAGGGAGGCACTCTCCAGCAGCAGGCTGGATGAGAAAGGGTGGGGCAGATTGCAGGAAGGATTCCTGTCTAGATGCTATTGCGCTGATCAGACTGATAAATGAGTAGAAACTAAATTAGGTCAGTGACCCAGGAGTGAAAATGAGGAACTGCACTTAGGAGATGTTTGAGGGGTAAGAAAAACAGATACAGAGAGTAGAGTACAGTAAGAGAGGCATCCAGAAAAACTTCCATCCTCCTGGTGGCCGGACTGATGGCTACTGACTGAGACAGCAAACCCAGAAGGAATCAAGAATAGTGAAGCTTGTTTTAAAGAAAATGAGTTTCAAATTCTTGAAGGATATCTAAGAAGCACCCAACAGAAATAAAAAACAGAACTGAGTTCAAACTTGAATCTGAGAGGTACGTAGTTATCATGTCCTTTTTCTTCTTCTTTTATTGGGGGCAGGAGGGTCCTGGGTGTTAAACCTAGGCCCTTTGAACTGAGCTACATCCCCTGCATTTTTTAATTTTTTAAAATTTTCTAGAGAAGGTCTCGCTAAATTACCCAGGCTGGGATTGAATTTATAATCCTCCTGCCTTAGCTTCCCAGATGCGGGCATTACCAGCATGCACCAGCTCTCCTGGCTCGCTGTGTACTCTGTAAGACTCCCAGGTGCCATTCCCTCACCTGTAATAATGCTGATACCTGTTTCTTGGAATTCTCCAGAGAATGGAGCCTGAACATGACAGCTGTAGGGCCCCACTGAGCCCGTACCTGGCATATGGTGGGAAGCCCAGGAGATCTGCTCCATCTGAAGGGGACCATGATCATTGATGTTTCTTAGGCATAGTCATCATGAATGGGTGCTAGTCCTCTGTCCCTTCAGGGCAGTCTGGCCAGGAGAAGGACTGTGGTCAGGAATGCTGAGCAACCAGCTGCTACGTGGGAAGCTTGCTGTGTCCACCTCCTCAGCTCCCACACCAGGGCCATACCTCACCTCCTCCACTCCCCTGCAGCAGCCCCACCCCAGCAGGATTCCAAACACAAAGAGGTAGGTGCTCCTCAATCTGACTCAGGCAACCTGCATCCCACAAGCATAGACCCTTGAGGCCAAGCTTTCTCTGGGAAGATGGATTGCTTTGTATTACTTACACCTTAGGTAAAGCCTCAACTTCTGGATGTGGGGAGTGGCTCATTTCCAGGCAAAAGAATGACCTCTAAAAAAGAAGAGGGGCTGGGGAGATAGCTCTGTGGCACAAGTGCCTGCAAGGTCATGAGTGTGAACCCCAGTTCCGCAAAATAAAACAAAAGTAAATAAAATAAAAAATAAAAGAGAAGAAGAAAAAAGACCTGTAGTTGCAGTAGTGCACACGACACCTCCCAGGACCATAAATTGAGTCATGTGGGTCCTCATTTCTCTTTTAGTTTCCAGTATCTGCCTATCTGAGTAACCTGGTCGAGGAAGTTTAGTTGTATTTTAATGGCTTTTTCTTGGTTTCTCTTCTAAACTACAGCTTCCTATAGATGAACAGAGCTAAACACATTCTTTAAAACTCAACAAGAAAACATGATGTTAGATAAAGTTTAAGAGGATCCAGGACCCTGCAACCTCCTTCTCCTCTGTACCTGCTCTAGCTATGATGCAGAGACAGAGTGTCTCAGGAATGGATTCCTAAGTCATGCCTGAGACATGTCAGTAGACCCTGGAATAGGTAAGTTTCAGTTCACCAACTCCTAGATTACATCAGCTTCAGCAAGAAATCAGTGTGGCTCCAAGATCTTGCTCCTTCCCCGTGGCCTCACATACTGGACCATAGAGCTCTGGAGTAGAACCAAAAGCATCAGGGCCTGTCCCCTCACACAGGTGGGTTCTTGCCACCCAGAACATGCCAACTAACACAACCCACCCTCTTTCTCTCGGCATTTTCTCTTCTGCTGAGTTGCCTCTTAGTCTCCTCTGACCAGTACATGGGCTGCTGCTTCTTGTACCAAAGGGTTAGGGTTAGGGTTAGGGCAATCAGGACCAATGGCCTTGGATCCTGATAACCTTGACCCAGCAGGACATCTTCAGCCCATGACCTAACTAGCGATGATGGAACCTCAGCAAAAGGGTTGCTCCCAAACCAGCCTCCCTCATTCCTTTTCCAAGGGCCAGCTAAACCCCTCACTAATTACCAGTACAGCCTATTTTTGCATTTGAACCAGGCCCTAACCTTCCCTGGGGAGGAGCCATCACCCAAGGTCTCTGTTTCGAGAACAATTGATTTAGACTTCAGAGATTTGGGAGAGCTGGGGAGATTTTCTAAGTGAGATTCCCAGTCTTCCAGCAGACTCCTTGTTACCTAGCAACTGCAGGAAGTGATATGGAAGTCTGGAGCTTACACCACAGCCCCCTGGGCTGTGCAGGAGCTTGGTGTGGCCACCTATGGGGGGCAGGCCTGCAGCTGATAATTATCAGGGGTGACAGCTGATCCCAGACCTGCTATTACTGTGTTTACAGAGGAGCAATAGCTACCGAAGCTCACACCACTGCCCTTTCCCAGGCCCTCACCCTTCCCACCCAGTGCTGACTAAGGGAGTAGAAAATAGCCTCGAGCTGTTCCCAGACTAGAAGCCACAGCCTCTTAGAGCCCCGGGGTGTTCTGATACCGGTTCTGCCACTTAAACTGCTCCCAAACCTGTGAGTGGCCTCTGAAGAAGAATGAGGATGTGAGCATGGTTCAGGGCACACACCCTTGGCCTGAGTGGGAGCAGCAGTGTCCAGGGCCCAGAGCCAGGGGTGGTGCTTGGGGAGGCAGGAGAGCTGCTCTTATTAAGAGGATGCTAGTTTTGTTGTTTTGTTTTTGATTGTGTGGTACTAAGGATTATTGAACCCAGGGCCTTTGCACTAAGCTACATCCCCAGCCCTTTATTTAATCTTTGAAATAGCCCAGTTTTCTTTTTCTTTTCCTGAATCTAACAATCTACTCTCTGCCCTTCTATCTAAGAGGCCTACCCAAGGCCAGGCCTAGGGTCACACATGGAGTTAAGATTATTAAGCAACCTTCCTCTCTGATCTCTGTCTCCAGCTGTGTCAGCCATGATGGGGAAGAGAAAAAGGGACTTTGAGTTCCCAGTGTCATGAAGCCAAGGAGGAAGGAGGACAGAAGCCTGTAAAGCCCCCTACCTTTCTTGGGATCTCTCTTGTTTATAAACGACCAGCCTGTACTTCATGGAAGGAAAAAACACCCAAATTCCATCCAATTGCTTCTCTGAGAATGAGTGTCACTCTTCCAGACAGGTTTCCAGCTCTGCCTTATTCTCCCTATCTTCCATGTCCTGGGTCCTGAATACTGGATCTAGAAACTCCCTGATTTGCCCTTTTTTTTTCTTTTTTTATGGCCTGCTCAGCCTGCCCTGGGGTGGGGCTGGCACAGCATGTGGTGCAGGGGATTGAACCGAGGTCCCTGCGGTTGCCTAAGCTTTCCTAAGCAGGTGCTTTAGATCAATGAACCATATCGCCGGCCCTTCTTTGGTTTTTCTATCTTTTCATGAGTCAAAGGCCTAAATATGATGGAACCCATCTGGGAATCAAGACTGCGAGTACAAATTAATCAAAGTAACAGACTCAAAGACTGCTAAATCTTAGTTTGGTGTTAAATATAATGTCCCGTTTTACAGATGAAGAAAGCTTTCCCGTGATCACATTGGTTGACCCTGCTCTATTGGGCTACTGACTGGCAAAACAGAAGTCAGCACTCAGGCAACCTGATTTGTGCCCAGTTGTTCTTTCCAACACATGAACCCACCCTTTGGCTCTGCTTGCACTTTGGGTTTAGATCACAGAAAGAGATTTTTTTTCTTCTTTTTTTAATCAAGCATCATTAGATACCAAACACTTTAAACTTTCCAAAACTTTGACAAGGGTCTTATCTTATCCTCAGAGTACTGTTTTTAGATAAATGAAGTTGGTAACACTACTTTCGTTGTATGGTTTGGGAAACAGGCTGTGAAGAGTTGCCTCAAGTCACAACAAAGATGTGCCAAAAGTGGAAAGAGAGATCATCTTTCCTGACTCCTCAGCCAGCGTTTCTTCCACTGGACCCAGAAGCAGCCAGCTAACCAAATATCACCACAGGTCCCCTTCCAGAGCAGAAGGCTCCATTTGAGGAAAAGCCATTTTCCCTTTTTCTTTCCTTCTCTTTCTCTTTCCACTACCTCTTTGAGCTCATTCCCATTCTTGTAGAAAGAGCATGTCTACCTCTGAGGATTCCCACTACCCACGGGAAGAAATGTCAGTGACGAGTACCTGTTCACCATTCTTGGTGGCCTCTGCTGCAACTGCTGGCGAAGGGGAGCCTCTGGGGCCTTTTGCAAGATGGAGGGCACTCACCGGGAATCTGGCTTGGATGGGCCTCTCTGCTCTCAACAAGCGTTTCTTTGCTCAGGTTCTTGCAGACTGTGATAAAGCAGTGGTTCAGAGAGCCTCAGAATCACTTAGAAGGTTTGATCCATGGATCATATCCTACATGTGTGTAAGTCTGGAGTGGGCTTGTGAACTTGTGTGTAAAGTTCCCAATTAAGGATCATACTGCGGATCCAAGAAGCACACTTTAAGAACCACCATGAGAAGCCAAGAACGGGGGCATGTGCTTCCCAGCACTCAGGAGGCTGAGGGAAGATGGTTGCTGTGAGTTCTAGGCCAGCCTGAACTAGTGAGACCCTGTGTCATAAAAAAAGAACCACCCTTAAAAACCCATGTTTATGATCCCATGTGATAAAAGAGCCACCCTCATCAGAGATGCTGAGCATGGGAGTAGAGTAGGGAGAGGACAAGTTGGAGGACAAGTTGGAAAGGAAGACTGGAGCTGGGTAGCAGTTTGAGCAGCCAGCTAAACCAACCTGCACATTTGCAAGCAGTGTAGGCAGGGGTGAACCACGTTCATCCAAATGAGAACAGCAATTTGGAAGCCTAAAGATGAATGCCCCTGGTGATTTAGTTGACACTTCTCACTCACTATCTCCTCTACGGTTTTCATTCCACCCTCCCCTCATAGTGATTTTCCTGTAGAGAAAATCCCCAGGTCTTGGCTCTCTCTGCTATTCATTGCGATCAGCCGGCTAGGGGATGGGAAAGGGAAGCCCTTTGGGGCAGCAGTGTTGGCAGAGCCCAGGGTCTCTAGGCACACTCAGTGGCCTGAGAGTAGGCACTATAGCAAGCTCAGAGGGTGTGGCTTTTGACAGGTGACAGAGCGCAGGCCTCCAACGGCTGCCAACAATGAAAGTAGGGAGTGGGGTCTGGGAGTTGGAGGAGCAGCAGACAGAAAAACAAGATATGAGCTGAGGCCACACTTGTGCTGCACATGTCTGCCAGTCTTCCAGGAGGGCAAGAACCTTGTGGCTTTGGGAGGGTGTGGTAGTGGGGAGCAGTGATCCTCAAAAAAGGAGGTACCTCCAGACCTCTGTGGAGGGGACACACCAGCCATTTACCCTGACCCCAAACCCCCCATTCCTGTAGTTCGCTTACGTGGTAGAGGCTGCTGCAGAGAAAGAGGATATCTTTGCAGATCTGTAAGCATGGTTGTTCCCAGCTATCTGCTGAGATTTCCAGGGCAGGTGGGAAGCAGAGGCCTTTCTGTTCCAAGATGTAATGATTAAAAGCCAAGAAAGCTGACCCAACCCTCCTGAGTCATTTCCTAAAGAGCTTCCCAGTAACTGATGGCCAAAATGTACTCAGAACTTGCCTTGCCTGCAAGCTGAGGAAGCATACAACATATACACTAAGGGGGAGCCCAGCACACCCTTGCTCTAAATCTCTCCTCAGTCCCTTATAATCAGTCCAGAAATTGTGCTCTTAGCTTTCACTGCTTTGGGCCATTCTGGATGGAAAAGCATGAGGAACTCTGAGATGGTTCTCTGCAGCAAAATGTTGCCATTTGCAAGAGGCTATAGGGATGACAGAAAAGTGGGGGCAGATAGAGACTTGAGCATTTGTCACCATTCAGTCCTCCCTGAAGACACCTCAATTCACTGTGCCTGCCTGAAGAACATTTCATACATGCCACCATGGCCCCTGTGAGCAACACGTTTGGCCTCTGCCCTGTCTCCACATCCTCCACACCCTTGCTTTTCCCCACCTCCCACCTGCCAGGCATGTTGCAAGACACCATTGACCAATGTTTACAGAATGCTCCAGAGAAGAATAATCCAGTTGCCAAATCCCTGAGTCATCTGGCCTAGTCACCCTTTGCTCCTGTGATCTGGCTTTCCCACCAGAATGAAGAGCATGCTCAGCAACATTTGCTCAGAGGGCCTCCCCAACAAGGGAGCCAACAAGGCTTCCTAGACCTGCCTTTACACAGAAACAGGCAGCTAGAAAAACAGAAGCCTTTAGTGAATACCTGACGATACATGGGGGACTGCATCCAACACTTGCAAGTATGTCACATTACTTAATATTATAAAACCTTATGTAGTGGACATTATGAGACTCACTTTTCACTTAAGGAGACAGAAGCACAGAAGACAGAAGTAGTAAGTACAGAACAAGGAGTGGAATTGTTGTCTTTACTGGAGTTCCTCAAAAGTAGGGCCTGAGACGAAGACCTATGTGCAAGTAGTCCATTGGGAATGTGATCCCAGGAGGCAGACACAGAAGGAGAGCGGCACCACAGGGATTCACTATGAAACTGTCCATACTGAGGGTCAACTGGTCAACCAGTCCTGTGGACCATTTGAGAAAATTCTGAAATATATCTCAGGAAGAGTCACCAGAGGAAGCATCAAGGAATGCTCTCATCCATTATGTCTGGTTCCCCAAAAATTGCGAGATGGTACCAAGGAGCTGGCCACACACAAGGCTGAAGATGCTACACAGAACCAATCGCAACAGCACAGGCAGGAGTAAGGTTCCAGCAGGTAAACTGAAATGATACGTAAGGGGTGTGCCTTGGCCATAAGTCCCACTGCATCACTCTAGGGATGCTGAGGAGCTAACACAAAGTCACGAGGGCACCCAAGGAAAAAGAAAATCTGAATCAGAGCCCATGACTTCCATGTATTCATTCAATAAATATTTATTGGAAACTGTGCTGGATATTAGTCTTTAGCATTGAAGGAGAAAAGCGAGATCTTTTTCACAGAGCCTAAATTCTAATGGGGGCTACAGAGAATGAACAATTAGCAACTGAGCAAATAAAACAAGTGCTAGTTCCTTATGAGGCACTGTACTAAAAGCACCAGTCATTTCCCCCGAAAAATTGTTTCCTTGTTAGGGGAAAAAAGAGCACAGTATCCCAAGTGAAAATATTAACTATTATGACTGGAATATGCACCTGCTCCTGGAGCACAGAAAAGGGACATTTTACCCCAGACTGGGGATGTGCAGGTATCAGGAAAAAAATTCTGGAAATGATGAGACACAGCCTCCTGCAAAGGTCTCATAGAATGACCCAGGCATCTCTGTTTTCAGATAGGGGAAGAATGTTCCAGGGAGAAGGGAGAGCACGGACACACAGGCACAAGAGCAGGGCATGCTCTGGAAACTACAAACTCAGTGCTTCAGCGATCTACATGTTCTTACTAGTAACAAAAGATGAAGGAGGCAGAAAGGCAGGGCAGGGAAGAGGCACAAAGGCTTGAATACTGGCTACAGAAGGATTTGCCTTGGATTAGGAAAATGGACGTGAGCCTCCTCTGAGCCCCCTAAAGTCAACTAGCTCTTGAACATTTCAACCATAAAGCTACAGAGGATGGCAGACAGGAGTGGGAAGTATAGTGATACTCATAGGAAAGGAAGCTCCGACAGCCTTAGAGTGCATGTGACACTCACTCAGCTCTCAGAGGCAGATGGGGCACGCGGGGCAACAGGGCTCACTCTTGGTCACTCTGCCTAGTGTGCATGATCCGGTCCTGTCTGGCTGAAAAGCCCATCCTCTACCTCACCTCCCCAGCTTCTAACTCAGTGCCTCCACCACACCCTTAGCCTGTAGAGACAGAACTCCAAGGGCTCAGCTACCAGCAAGAGCTAATACCCAAAATGCAACTGGCATCTGCCTGCCTTTCTCACAGAAGCCCTGTCACATCCATCATCCAAGTAGGAGAAGAGCTTCCCGCAGCATCCTGCAATTCCCCTGCAGAGCCCTTGTCAAACTGAGCCTCTGGCTTCTGTTCATTCTTCAAAGTAAAGAGCCCTGTGACGATCTGAATGCAAAGCGCACTACTCCCAAAGACAGCTTTCCTATTCTCAAATTCAAAGCAGATTGAAATCCCACGCCAGCATCCATCTACAATAGGAGGTACTCAAATGATCCAGGTCACATTCCAAGGTCCACAGGCTCTACCATGTAGAGCACCACTAGCCTCCACCCAGGACCCAGGGACAGCTCTAGCCTCCTCCCACTCCCCAGAGATGAAGGGAAGATGCTAAGAAGGTTTCTGAGGATTGGATCTGTTTTCTCCCTTAACCTAGTCCACAGCCTCAAAACTCCCTGATTCTAGATCTTATTTGTGGTGGGTTAACTAATAGTCAAGTTGTAACACCCAACTGAATTGAATCAGTATAGCTCTGGGTATGGAAAGCCCACCTGAAGATTACTGACAACAGCATAAAAGGAAAATTGGAGGGAAGATGGTGTGCTGTTGATTCTCCTGGAAACTTGGCATGCTGATTTTCCTAGTATGAATTCAGTTCTTCTCATTGTCACTGTCAGTGAGGACGGCTGAGGTTCTCTTTTTTTTTAAATTTATTTATTTATTTATTTATTTGTTTGTTTGCTTGTTGTGTTTGTTTATTTATTCATTTTGTGGCTGGCTCAGCCTGCCCTGGTGGTGGCGCTGGCGCAGCATGTGGTGCCGGGGATCGAACTGCAGTGTCCGCAGTTGCCTGAGCCCTCCTAAGCAGGCGCTTTAGACCACTGAACCATCTCACCGGCCCTGAGGTTCTCTTCAGGGGAGCTTTGGTCCTTATCTTCAGTGTTACTTCCTGGCTCCAACCCAAATCCCTCAGCTGGATGGCACAAATCCTTCATTCCACTGGTAAAGACATTCTAGCTTCCATCACTGACCTTTGGGCCTTCTCAGTACAGATCCTAGACACAGATTTGCAAGAGACATTGTTGTGGACTCTAGACCTCCAGTGGGACTCAGGGAGGACATTGCCATGAGCTCTAGGTCTTTGACTGGATTTCTGCAGGACATTGCCACGGGATCCAGGCCCTCAGCTGGATTCCTTGGGTCTCTAGTGCATGAACAGATCTCTTACAATCTCCTGCATTTGACTTTTTGAGTGAATATTATAAAATAATTCTTTTGAAAAAATCCTATAAATTATGTATCTTGTATTAAACCTATTCTAAAAATAAATAAATAAATCTATTTCCTTGTAAATCCTGGCTACATTATTGCTTCCGAATCCTGGTCTGTACTTTAGATCACACTCCAATCCTTCTCCCAACTACTAGAAATAATCTTTGAAAGAATATTCTGGGCATGAGATTCTGAGAGTTCCACCATCATGGCAGAGGAAATCTATTCCAAGAAACACAAACACAACGAACCTATTCCAGGAAACACACAAACACAGAAACTAACCAAGTAGGGTTTCCCACTGCTAAGGATGCTACGATTCTAATACTGACATAAACAGATACACTAATTAGAATCCTAAAGAGGGACACAGCCATTTCCCCAAACACTTACAAATCTGCCATGGTCATTGTCACCCTTACCCCACATTTTTTTTTCTGGCTTATAAGTCCTACAAGTCCCTCAGATACCAGGTCTGTCCTGAAGGACATGCTGATGGGGACAACATGGTGAGCACTGGCCAGAGGAGGAGTTCCTAAGGCTCAGCAGGACTCCTCTTGCCTAACACACTCAAAGACTTAAGGGCCCCTCTGGGATCCCAGGCTGCCCAAGTACTAGGCTCTCATCATCTTTCACAGCAGCCATGGCAACCCCCTATCTAGTCCATCCCTGGGCTCCTGCTAGGAACCAACAAAATACATCTATCATCATAAGTCCAGGCCCTCTGACTAACTCATCTCATCTTTTAAAAGGAACAAGAGAAGTTAACCCTCCCTGTCTCTTTTGGATCTCAGTGACAGATTTTTCTGATTCACCTCATTACCTCCTCCTACAGGGGCTCATTCATTTCCACCTCATTTTCCTCCTGGTTTTCATTCCTGTCCCTATCCTAGCACATCCTGCTAGGGCAGACACTATCCTCATTCACTCAGCATTCAAACCTCACAGGTACAAACAGCTCTCTCTGCCCTTCTCTCTCAACACAGTTCTCTCTTTTCTGCCCCACTCCTACAAATCAAAGCCAGGCAGTCTGCAGATCTCTGGATCCAAAATGTCAAGGAATAAACAAATCACAGAACAATGGTGTATATGATGCTGAGTCTCTCGGCTTTGATTGAGCAGCCATGGAGGACAGGACAGTTCACGCTGCTCTGGACTTTTCCTGCTTGACTTTACCCACGTGTTAGTGGCTCACACAAAGACTACAAAGCCCTCGCTTCACACCTCTCAGATTCCATAGTGTCTAGCAGAGTTGCTGTACAAAAGACAAAGCAAATACTTGACAAATGGAATCCCTAGTAAAGCAAGAGGTACTCATCATGTGCTGCCTAGGTCAATGGTGTACTTCATAATTTCAGAAACTTCAAGTTAGAAGGGACCATGGGGACCATGAAGTCAAGTTCCAAAAAGCTTGAGAACATGCTGAGGATTCCTGGGAGGTGGTATATGGCCTGGTTCTGTGACCATTTCCATGACTAGGATGCCTAAAGGAGGCCCAGTCCTCTCACAGCAGAGCTCTCTGTTAATAAGAAAATCCTTCCTTTCATTTGCAAGCAGTCCCTACCACCACCACGCCCAAGTCCCACACACAGCAGCCACAGAACTGTTCACCAGATTCATCTTCTGAGACAGTCTAAAGTGCTAAGAGGTGCCCCAACTCAGGGTTCCCAGCAAGTGCACAGGACCACGGTCTTGTGGTTTGTGTGACTGGTTTAACGTGGCAGCAAAATTTCTCCGAATATCATTCCCAGGGCAGTGAAGCAACAGGAAGAGAAGCCGTGTCCTGAGCCCCATTTCTGCTCATGCCTCACTACTCCCCCCAGCTCACTGCCCATGTGACTTCCCATACCTTCCTCCACCAACAGGTAAGAAGTTAAATAAAACAAGAGGACCAGGGAATGCTGGACTCCTTCCTGCCCCATCCATCGTAAGTGTGGCAATGTTGATAACTCTCTCCCCATGGTGCACACACAAAGATGCACTTTTACACACTCCCTCTGGCCTCTGCTCAGTGTGCTTAGACATCCTCTTCACCAACCCAAATGAGAAAATGCAAAAAAGCAGGCTAATTTTGACTAGGTGTTCAGAAAATATCTTCCAAAGCACTGACCATTTTTTTTTTTTTCATTCTGGGGCTTTGAATAAACAATACAGCACCGATGGAGCCAGGGAACTGGCTGTTCGTCTAGGGCTGTACTTACTTGGGCATTATATGAACAGAGATGCAAAGAAGTCTACACTGTGTAGAAGTCACTTAACAAACCTCTCGAAATATAATTCAACACCTTGCTGCTAGACCACAAGTTTAGAATGATCAAAGTGCTTTGCTGCCAGTGTTTCTGGGGTCTGCATCTGGCCCTGGCCTAGGCCACAGGAGAGGCTTAGGGAATTCTGGAGAGAGATCTTCACGAGTATTTTCCCTGAAGTGCTGAGGTTTAAAGTTGGTGAGTAGGTACTGGGGATGTAGCTCAGTGGTAGAGCATCTGCCTTGCATGCTTGAGGCCTTTGGTTGATCCCAGGGCCAAAGATATGCAAATTAATAATGGGACTAAAGTAGGGGTGCTGAAACGAAGTAGTGTTAAGTGGGAACTCTTCATAACATGAAGTAGTAGGAGTGTAAAAGGAGGCACAAGCAGGAAGTCCTCAGAAATGGTAAAAACGTGTTCCCTACCTAGCTGTGAGAGTGAGGCCTAAACTACATAGCAGGATCCTGTCTCAAACAGCAGCAACACAAATATTTTCCCTACATACAGTTCTGATCCTGAGCTCAAAGAGACTCTGTTGGAGGTAGATGCACATCTTTAAAATGTAAGTGTCTGCAATTTGCAAGTTAGGTGGAACCGCCCCTCTCCCCAACCTCTACCCCATCCAACTTCAGGCAGGCGGACCAAGCTGGGATTCTGGAAATGGCAGCAGAACTTTGGTTCTGAAATGGCCTTGGCCTTGAATTTCCAGAACTAAAAAGGAAAGAAGTTAGAACAATGTAAAGCCCTCCCACCGGATTCCACCTTCTTTGGTTTGGCCACTTCCTTCCTTCCCTCCTTTTTCCTTCCCTTCCGGCAGAAGCTACTCTGCCCCACCTTCCTTCCTGGAGAAGAGGACCTGCCCTTTCCTCCTGCGGAGCTGGTGCCAAAGGGATGAACAATGTGCGGGCTGGGGTGGGGTGGGGGCGAAGGGTGTGCAGAGATGGCGCACAAGTGTGAGGGCTCGAGCTGCACTTCAAAGGCCTCGGGCCAGTCCCCAGTGGCTTTCTTTCTTTGAATTTCCAAGTTTCCAAGCAGAGAGAATGCTGACCGCAGCAACAACAGAATCCCACGGCCCCACTCATGGTGTCCAAATCGTGACTTCAGGGTGACAGAAAAAATGGGGCGTCCGCGACGTACAAAAGGAATCCCGTCAAGGTGGCCACTCGTGACTTCTCCCTCACCTGCTGTCCCCAGCCCTTAGAGCAACAATGCCTAACTAAGCAAACGGGAAGGCGGCAGAGACCGCAAGGCGGTTTCTGGAAGTCTTTACGAGGTTTTGACAAGAAGGGAAAGAACAATAGAAAAGGTAACAGGAAACTGAAAACTATGAAGAGAAGGAAGCCGTCGCCCTAGGACACGTGTACCCGGCGACCAGAGGCGGCGCGAGTGGGGGAGGGCTCCCCGGGGACTGTGGAAGGCGAAGCCGGGGAGAAGGCTAAACCTGAGGTGGCGAGCACAAAAGCAGGCGCTTCAGGGGACAGCAGAGCGGGGTGGGGCGAGTGCGAGACAGGCGGGGGCGGGCAGGAATCAAAGGGCTCCGGCGGGAAGGGGGGCAGGAAACGCGCCCGAGAAGCCCGGCTTTGTCTGGCGAGGTCGACTGCGGGGGCAGCACGTGCAGCCCGGAGCGCCCCGGGCCCGTGAGGAGGCCGGCGGGCGGGGCGGCCTCCTCGCATCAGCGGGGACCTCGCGCCTGCGGGGCCGCGCGGCAGCAGGGCGCCGTGCGCCGGCCGGGCCGCGGCAGATTGCGGCTGGCCCGCAGTACCCTCGCACCCTGGCACCACGCCACTGGCAAGGCCCGGGGCTTGGAAATAACTGCGCCGTTCCCATGGCGACGCGGCAGCAATTCCCGCCCCCGTCCCGCCCGCTGCGCTCCGCCCGCCGGCCCCCGCCGCGACCGCCTCCCCCGGCCGGTGCGCCCGGGTAACCTGGCAACGGCGGCTGCGGCCCGCGGGCGGCCGCTCCGAGCGCGCGGCCCCACCCCCGCCCGCCCGAGGCGCCGAGCGCAGCCGGCCGGGGCCTGCACTGGGCGGGCGGGGCGCGCCCGGCCCGCGGGCGCCGGGCAGGAAGCCTCCCCTCCCCCTCCGCCCGGACCGGAAAGGCGGGTGCCGGGACGAGGCTGCGCCGAGAGCCGGGCGGCGGAGCCGCGGCACTGGCCTCGTTTTCTCCGCGGAGCCTCCCCGGCCTCGCCTGACCTCCAGGTCTCTGAACCCTCCTTGGATATCCCTCCCTTCCACCTGCAAGGGTGGAGACCTTGCGGACGATCCCCCGCCTGCGCGGCCGCTTGAAAGAGGGTTGGGGAGTGGAAGCCCCCGCTGCCCGAGGGCCCGGCCGGGCTGCGCGCGCAGGGAAGGGTCGGAGGGGAACCGCGCTCGGGATGCTGGGCCGCGCTGTGCGGTGAACCCCCTTTTCCTTTCTTCTGGGAAGACGCCCTCTCCCCCTTCCCCCGGACGGTGTTTGCGAAGCTTGGTCCTGGTTGAACCCAAGCGAGGAGTATTGCTGGTCCCAAAAGAGGGTCTACCGCTCTGGGTATCGGTCAAACTGGGCTGTTCCTATGTAGGTGTGCGGAGCAGACCGGAGAGGTTCCATTTGTGCTAATTCTCAAAGGATCCAGGCTGCTTCTGGACGTTTAGAACGTCGGCTGGTTTAGGGCACAGGGAAGATTCTAAAAGAAGGCATTATCTAGTGAATGGGTACGAAACCAGATAGTGCCTCAGCCAACTGTCCTGGGTGGACAAGGCATCCCAGAGGAATACAGTGAGGAAGTGTGTAGGGTGCCTTGAAGTTGACCTGAAAACAAATGAATATAAAATATTCTTCCTTCTAAAAATGTTACCTCATTTTTCCCTCTTACTTTTAACACTCCATAAAATCCCAGAGCAGGGAGAAGGGACTTATATGTAGGCAAATGCATGTGAAGCTTCTCAGTGTTGGGCACGGCGAAGAATTTAAATTTGAGTTTAGATTTTGCCAGTTCTTTGAGCCGTGTGTTTTCCTTGAAGTGGTCATTGGCAGATACCTTCCTGTGGTGGAAAGAGGATTGGCATAAGGATTGGCTGGGTCACTTAGGCCTCAGTTTTCCTCATTGTGAAATGGTGATTATGAAAATTAAGTGACCTATGAAATAGTCTTCATAAGCCACAGGACATCATGTAGATGCATTATTTTAGTTGCGAATTGAACTCAGAACCTTTCTTTGGCAGGCAGGTGGTTGTGCTGCTGGACTAGATCCCGGCCCTAAACATTATAATGATTTGGGCAGCTAATAAGTTGGCATAAAAGTCATAATTCATATACAGTAACAAAATGGAGAGGGGAGCGACCGATGGGTTCTGTATGCTGATGAACCTCCAATAGCCATGTTGAGATGGCTGAGTTGTGTTCTGCCAGATTCATATGTTGAAGCCTAACCCCTCTATGACTACATCTGGAGGTAAGGGCCTTACGAGATAGCTACATTAAATGAGGTCACCTGGGTGATAGGGTGGTGGCCTCAGCAGGACAGAAACACATCTACTGCAAGCCAGAAGGCACCCTCGGCAAAACCCAACCATGCTGGCACCTGCATGGCAGACTTCCAGTCTCTGGACCAGTTCCGGTGAACCAATGCCAGGCATGTTACTGTGTTTTTCTCCTAAGATAAAAGATGTTAATGTGTGAGTTGTTTTTTACCAGGCTAAAACCTCAGCACTCAGTAACTGCAATATTGGCATTTGCAATAAATAAGTGGCTTTGGGGTTGCAGTTTGGCCACTCGGTTTCTAGAAGGTTCACCATCACTCCTTGGGACTGGTGAGAAATTTTCTGTTGTTCAAACCACCCAGTCTATGGTATTTCATTATGGCAGCCTGAGACTAAGACAAATATGTCTTTGCCTGGAGCTTAGCTCCCCTCCTACCACCTCTACCACCTGGCGTTTTGTTCAGCACTTACACAGTTGTCTCATTTTTAATTCAAAACTGTGTGAGTTGGAATTGGCAAGGTTTATTTTAAAATCAAGGAACTAAGGCTTAGAAAGATTCAGTGATTTGTTCAAAGTCACGCACAGTGTGAAGGCCAAAACCAGACTTGAGTGTCCTCAGACCTCTAGGCCATAGCCAGTGCCCGCTGGGGGCTAAAATATGGAGATGAAAGTGACATAGAGGTGAGGACGGTTTGGTCTGCTTAGGAAACTAAACGTGAACAAATATTACAGAAATGTCTGGAAGGATTGATTGGCCCAGTAAGTATAGGGGAGGGCAATCCAGCTGGAAAAGGAATGAGAAACAAGACTAGGGGATGCTACAAGTACTGCTGAAGATAGGGTACAATGAAGAGAAGGAAAGGACAAAGAGGTCCTGGATGCCTTTGGAGATGTGGCTCTTCATTCCCCTGCAGAAGACTCTAATGCCCCGCCCCACCCCCAAGGGAAAACAGAACTTAGAGACAAGGCTAAGAATCCTTAAGGACCTAGTGTCCCTAAAGAAATGCAAATAGTAAACTCTTCAATTAGGTTCATGCTGATACTTTTGTTAGTAATTTATCTCTGACCTGAGGTCTCCTAACGGTTCCTTTGTTACAGTCCTACCCATTTGCAAGTAAGTGATAATGGGCTTTAATTAGATAAGAATTGTACACCTTTGACTTTTTCTAGCAAGGCCTCACCCGCTAGTCACTGTTTTCACAGAATCTCTGGTCTCCAGAGGCAGGAAGCATTACTTAAAAGACTACAGGATAATCTTTCACAATGGTAATGCAGATAAGGACCCTAATTAATGAAAGGGCCAACATCTGTCCCTTTTGGGAGCCGTAGTGCAAACTCCTACTGTAAGTTATAGTCAGATAGAAGGATTCACTTCTGTTCTTGTGAGTGCAATTTACATATTTGTGTTCATCACCTCTTTAATCCACCCTGACTCTCATGGGTTTATTAAATTGTAACAGTCAAACATCCACGTGGGGACTATAGGTTGGGTAAGAAATAGGCCCAGAAAAGGGCTACTTAGACTTAAAAGCCCCTGTCCTAGAAACCATATTCTAGGGGCCTGCCCCCTCCCAGGAGTACTTATTCCAAACACCAAGCCAACAGCCAATTTAAGGGCTGGCTCGGGGATTTCAGCTTCTCCTCTGCCCCTACTGAATAGAGACTATCACCTCTGCCTCACTGGAGACCTCATTAGGACTTGAACTCTGGTCTTTGTTTCTTCCCAGCGGGTTCTATACAGGGGAAAAGTGGGAGGAGGAGAAGGGGGCCAGGTAAGCCCACAACTCCCAGAGCAGCAGAAGTCCAACAGTCTCTGAGAACCAAGGAGTGAGTAAACAAGCAATTACCAAAAAGAAAGCCAAGAGCTGGTAACCGGAGAAGCGGCTTAAATCGTTTGATTCTACTTCTTGCCTTGAAAGGATGTCTGTCTTTGCTCATGCCCTCCTCCCGCCCAGCTACTCTGGGCTAATTTCACTATCTTCTCCCTACTGTTCCAGAGAAATTCTATCTCCAGGGGCAGCATGGTCTCAAGGGCGAAAGACAGTTATAGTCTGGCTGGATTCTTGGCTTGGCCATTGGCATCACTAATGTTGGTCTCTACAGTATTGTGAAGAGGAGGAGGAATGGGATGGTGTTGTGACCCTCTGGGCTCCCATACCCTGTGGCTTCAAAATCTCTTTGGGGGTAGAGAAGAGTTTAGGAAGAAAGAGATGACTCAGAATTTGCTTCTCAGAACTGAGTGGGAGCCCAGCTGGGCTGCAGGAAGTGTGGGGTCGGAGTGAAAGAAACCTCACATTCCTTTCTTTTGGCTAGTGCACTGCCTCCTGCCTCCTGCTTCTATGCTAGTCCCTATTTTCTCACTTTCTCTGGTTCTGCTGACATCAGCACAGATCTTGGCACAGAAAGGCCTCTACCTAGATAAGATTAAGGTCCAGCGTTATCTTCAAAGAGTTTACGGTTTGCTGGGGAAGGGAGAGGCAAGTAATTTCAGGAAGTTAAAAAATATGTACACAAATACCAATACAAGGCAATGTACAGGAAGAGTGCAGCCTCTGAGAAGCGCTGCTGCTGCTTAATGGCCCCAGTAATTTCTCACCTGGGTGACTGAAAAGATCTCTAACCCCCTATCCTTTGTCTCCAGTTTTCTCTCCTTTTCTCCCCTTGCATCTTTTTTTAAATTTTCTTCAGTGCTGGGAATTAAGCCCAGGCCCTCCTGCATGCTAGGCAAGCACTCCTCCACTGAGCTCTAGCAGCAGGATGCACCCTCAAGCACCCCACATTTTAAAAGATAGAACCAAAACCCCAACATAGCATGCGTAGCCTTTTGGAGTCTGACCCCTCCACGTTGTTTTGGCCCTGCTCCCCTCCACATCCAAGCTCTAAAGTGCTAGAATGAAGTGCTTGTGATAGCCAACTACTGCTCACTCTCTGGCCTCAGGACCTTTGCACATGCAGCAACTTGACCTACCAGAGCTGGAACCTGATATGGAAATAACTTCCTCTTCCCAAGAACTCTTCCTTAACAGTGGATTTGTCTGAATTTTTTGCCCCTCTCCAGACATTCAAGTTCCTTGCTTATTTTTTTGTATGCACTCCCTAATATAGACTAAACAACAAAGGATGCTCGCATGAAAGACTGACTAGCAGACAGAGAAGCTCATAGAGAATCTGGGAAATCATTAAAGGCTTTTGAGTCAGAGTCTGATAACATCACAAAACTATACAGTAAGATGAATAGTTATAAGGCAGAGCTTGAGGGAACACAGAATTGAGGCTGAAGAGGGAACGACAAAGTAATGAGTGTTTAAAGTCAAGACTGAAGACAATAACAGTAGAAACTGGAAAGCAGGAATGGAAATGAGGTCTATTGTAAAGGTAATAATAGAAGCTGAAAGGGTATTGGGATCTGTGGAAAGGATGGGGTGGGGGAGGGGTCAGGTGAGGCTGAGAAGGAACCAGAGAAAGGAACTGGACAGATGTCAAGAAAAGGTTCTCAATGCGGATAGCAGTGAACACAGGGCTGCAAGGACATCTGGGAGAGGAGCAAATCTGTTTGTTTTAGAAATAGCTCCAGCTAATTAGAAGTAAAAGCAAACAGACTGGAGGAATTTTGAGCTCTGACCGTGAGTTTTATCTCTGGGTGGTCTAGGCATGCAAAGACTGACAAGTTAGGGCCCTACCTTATCCTTTTAGAAAACTGGGACCAAGGTCCAGTAATTATGTTGCTTTATAAATCAGTGTCACAGTTTTAATATGAAATTATTTCTCTGTGAGGTGGACCTTGTATGTCCGTTGCATTTTCTTCCATGTTATAGGGAATTTGCTGGGATAATGCTCTCTCCAGATGAGCTGTGTTTTATCAAATACACTGCAGTTTTCTGTTCTGTCCATTACCTTTCCTGCTTCTCACATTCTTCCTGCTTTCTGACTCTGAATTTAAGTCTTCTGTTTCTCTCTAAATCATTGCAGACATCTGTCTTCCCCACCCATTCACCTGCTCTCTTCCACTGCTACTTTCAACCCCTCTCTTTGGTTGCCTGAAGAGACTGAAAACTGCTTGCTTTCCCTCCCCCTTTTTATATTATCCGGAGTGTCTCCCCCCCCCCCCCCCTCAGGACCAGGGTTCAAACTCACAACCTTGCACTTGCCAGGAGACAGGCCCTTGTGGCACGGAGCTATCTCCCTAGCCCCTTGTGGAGTGTCTTTGTTGGACGTGTCTCAACCTGTTTCCAGCCTCAGACTCATCCTTCACAATACTGAAAAAGACACATGAGGTCAGACAGGTAGGGAGAGAAGGAATGAAAACTATGCAGAAAACCATAGTCATTCATAACTGGCCTTCCACATGAGAACAGATTACATGTATGTGTTTGCATGCGCAACCCTGTGTTCTGGCAAGAACAACCAAACCCCCATAACAGATATCTGCATTCCAGTCTGTTTTATTTTATTTATTTATTTTTTGCAGGGCCAGGGTTCGAACTCACGACCTCGCACTTGCCCATCAGGCCCTTGTGCCATGGAGCTATCTCCCCAGCCCCTCCAGTCTGTTTTAAACTCACAATATATAAAGGAGGTAAAGCATCAGAAGTCTCTAGATTAGTAGCTAGTGACACTAGGATCTCAGGGGGCCAATCCTTCTATTCTCCTGGATCCTCTAGCAGTTTGTTACCTTGCCAACTGGTATGTTGGCGTTTAAGCTGCAAGGGTCTTCAAGGGCTGAGAGTGAGGGAGCGAATGTAGGCAGCTGGTACTAACAAGGTCCCTGGAGTAATTTATTAGTGTCTCTGGTCTCCTTTTATTTGACAGAAGATGGAACAGAAGATGCCCGTCCCTCCAGATAAGAGACACATATTTGGTAGTTTATGTATGCTAATCTGATTCACCCTCCTTATAGCTGTCCCTGTACCCACTGATTCTGACTTAGGACATGTGCAGCCTATCAGCTGGCCCAGGTTTCTGATTGTTATCCTTCTTCTTTGCCTTTTTGCCAGTTTTCTTGGGGAAGGAGTTATAGTCAGTGCTTCCGCATCCTTCCTTCCTACCCCTTTATAATCCAATTCTCTCTCTCATCTTCTACCAAGAGCCTCTGTCAAGCTTTACCGATGCCAAGCTGTTGCTCAATGACATTATCTTTGTTCTCATTTTCTTTGACTTTTCTGCTGCCCATCTTCCTGAGCAGTTGCCTGGCTCTACTCCCACCTCTCTCCACACTGGTCTCTTTGTTGTGCTCTTTCTGCTCCAGTCTCTAATACAGTCTCCTCATCACTAGGTCTTAGCTTTTTGTCCTCCTCTCTTTCCTAGGGTCTCTTCAGCCTTATAACTCTAAGGACCATCTCTAAAGCTCACCACTATCACCAGCATCATTGGTAAAGACCCAGAAGCATGTAGGAATGTTCCTCAAACTGCAGACTGTACCACATGGCTAGAGGCAGCAAGCGAGAGAAGGAATAAGGAGCTAGGTCTCTCATGACCCAAAGCTGATCAATGGAAAAAGCCCACACTTGATCTGTGGAAAAAGTCTGCTTTTTAAGTTTTAAGGTATACAACAACAATCACTTGAGGATCTTGTTAATGTGCAGTGGGTCTCCAGCTGGTGATATAGCTCAGTGGCACAACACTTGCCTTGCAAGTGTGCAATTATGAGTTCAATTTCCAATACCAAAATAAAAAATAAATAAATGTGCCGTGGGTCTGGAGTGGGACCTGTGAGTCTGCATTTTTACTAAGCACCCAGATCCATACTTGGAGAAGAAAGGGAAGCAACCACACTTGCCTATGCCTACTGACAGATTTGGGGGGATTTTCTGCATTGCTTGTGTATCTAGACTGTGATCACCTTGAGGGCCAGGATGCTATTGCTTGCATCTTTGTATTCCTGATGGATGAACCTCTTCTGGGGGGGGGGGAGAGGGGGGTCACTGTAAATATTTAATTGATGGATGCCAGAGCTGAACTGCTTGCAAAATAATTTTTTAATTTTGCTTTACAAATACAAATGCCTGGCCAGCATGAGGTCCTGAGTTCAATTCCCAGTTCCAAAAAATAAAAAATAATCTAGAGTTGCAATAAAGCTCTTGTGCTTGCATGTACTATAAGAACTGAGAAATCAAAAATTGAACCTTTTCTCCAAACATTATTTTATCTTCTAATTACAAGTGTGGGTAAGTGGATATTTTATTTCATTTCATTTCATTTTTGCAGTACCAGGGATTGAATTTAGGACCCCACGCTTGCCAGGCAAGTGCTTATTCCACTGAGCTGTCTCCCCGGCCCAGGATATTTTAACTTGGGAAAGAAAAAAAAAACAAAAAACTATACATATACCAAGAAAGATGGGTGACTTTCCACGTAGTGGGTCTTTTCAGGATCTAATCCACTGGACTTTGCTCTGAGGGGTCTGCAGGAAAACAGAGGAGTGAATTTGGATACTGCTTTGGCTTGAGTCCTTGCCTAAATTCACCATGATGTGCTATTCACCCTCTGCACCGCGTTGATTCTTTCCTGGCTTGGTAAGATATTCTCCCATCTTTGTCTCCACTTTTTCAAAGGGCATTCTGGAGCCCTGGGAGCTGCAAGCTCCATGTTAGGAGGCCAGATGCCTGATAGTGAGGTGACTAAAAGGTTGGGAAGCAGACAGCTGGGCCGGCCCACACGCCAGCAACGCCCACACACATCTTTACAGCTGTTCTCCGCAGCACAGCGTGGACTAGGAGCGCCTTTTAAAAGACGTTATGAAGACAGAGTGGGGTGGGGGGGAGAAACCCACAGAAATTATAGAGCAATAAGCATCCTGGCATAGCGTCCCATGTATCCCTACTCAGCTTCTGAAACAGAACCTTTGCTTTTAGTGATTTCTCCCATGGCCATAAAAATAAAAGCCATTGCAGTCTCTAAAGTAGGTCACACAGGGAGGGAGAGGGACAGAGTGAGGGGAAGAGGCACAGGCTGATAAATGCAGATGCTGAGGCACTCTCACCCTTTTCTAAGCCAAAAATAAAACTTGGAAATTGTCTGAAGAATATGAGGATAGCTTGAGAAAAGCTAAGGAGAGTGGGTGGGTGACCCTGACCCCGATTCACTTGCCCACAGTTGACCTTGACTCAGTGACTATTCCTCCTGGTGACTCTCCACCCCTCCCTCATCACCTCACAAACATTGAGCTCATTTCCTGCTGGTCATCTCTGTTGCTTGATATCAAATAACTGCTCTCCTCTCCCAATTCTAGTAACTCACTGCAAGAGTCTCTGTTCATTAACCAATGATTAGAGGGGGGAGGCAAGGCAAGAGGACACTGTTGGATTTCTCTGTCCAAGTGGTTCTGTGATTCATTATGTGTTCTAGACAGCAGCACATGCAGTTCTGACAAAGGAAGGGGAGTGAAATGCCTTGTAGACCATGTTTGGAGTCCCCCGGCTTTGCCTTTCCTTTCCTACATCTACCACAGGCCAATTGGCTTTCAGCTGCTGCCCCTGTTTTTAGTACACATACTCCCCTACCACCCTCGCCTGCTATGATGGAAGTGCGGGTCTGGTGAGACACAGAGAGGACGATTTCCAGCTACCACAGCCCTGGCTTAATCCCTAGGGCCCGGAGTTTCTGGAGACTCTGTGAGTCTTGCAGTCAGGAAATCCAGATCTTTTGCTTTCTTCACAGTGGGCTGTCCCACTCCCAATCATAGCTGTTTCCTGAGTAGTCAGGAAAGACTACTTCCCCAGGGAAAATATGAGTGTGAGTATCCTCAGAAGGAAGAGAGATTTAGAAAGACCCCAGGGTCTCAGACATGGAAAGACAAAAGAGCTATAACACTGATACAAATATCTATGCCACCGAAGCCAGGATCACAGAGTGACTAGCTAGAGATAGCCAGCCGTGTGAATCAACAGAGAAATCCTCATAATGGATGGAATCCTGGAAGCAAGAAGGCATCCGACATGGAGCAGCCATGGGCAATCCTGTGCCTCAGACACAGTTTCATACTGTGAGTGGTGAGAACACAGACTTGCAGTGGGAATAGGTGTTTACCTGTGCATCATTTGTGGGTTCTTAACCTCTGAGACAAGTACCCAGCTGCTGCCCTGCCCCAAGATTTAAGAGGTAGAATAAAGAATAAGCAGGTGAGAATACATTGTTTTTAGCACATATCTGAACTCTAGAAAAGCTGGAAGAAGCTTTGCTTTGACATCTAGTGGGATGACTGGAGTTGGGATACCTGGCAGTATCCCAGTTTACAGAAAGAATCGGGCTGGGGACGGGGCTGACTTTGTGCTAAATGGACGGCAAAGGCACAGCTAATTCTCACCTTCACTATATAATTCAGAAATATGATTTTATTACACAGGCCTGGAAGCTTCCTGTAACCAGGTTCCAGATAATGTATTATATAGAACTCTCAATAAATAGATCTACCAACAAACATCACAGGCCTATTCTACGCCAGACCCCCAAGGGAATCACCTGCTAGAAGTGCTCATTGGCCGTGACAGGGGCCAGCCCTCCTTCCTGCAGCTTCCGAAACTAATTGCCATCACCTTGCTTGCTGCCCAGTGGAGCAGTATCCAGTGGTGGAGGCTACCCTTGATCTGTAGAGCAAGGCAGAGGAAAGGCCCTTATGGGAATGTATTCCCGGCAGACGGCAGACTTTCCCTGCCTTGTCGGATTCTGAAGCTCTGAGGCAAACCTCAGGAAGCAGTCCAGCTGAAAAGCTTGAGGCTGTATTCCCCTGGGAAAGAGAAGCTGCTAGAGAGGATTTTTATTTTTACAGTTCTATTCCCACTGCAGGAGAGAGGGTAGCAGACGTTGAGAAAAAGTTTGGGTCAAGAAGGAAGCCTTCAACTAGATCTGTGTATTTTATGCTTCCTGCTCTTTAATATTCATTCTCTATTGTAGCCTTGAAATATTACTGAAAAACTCTTGAGGGTATGAGTTAAGATTGTAGTGATTCCTGACAACAACTATTTCTACTGTGTTTTTCCTCCTAAGGCTTTCCCCTGGGTGGAATTTTAAATTTGAACAACAGTTCAAAGGCTAAGACACAAGCTGCTCATTACTGGAAAGAGTGCCCGGAATCCTAGGAAGTCGACCTCACTCCCCACTGGAACACTACACCTCATAGTAAGGGCTTCTTTCATAGTCGAGGGAAGGTTGGATCAGCATTTCTTTTCATTCTTATTTTCTTTCAGGAACTGCTGGGATAAAAGTGAGCCCAGGCGAATAAAAAATTCACAAACAGGACAAGAATAAAATATTTAGGGCAAGAGATCAAAATCCTTTGGTTACTCAGTGAACTCTATTTAAAAAAATATATATAAGGAAATAAATGTCCATCAAAGCCCACATCACAGCAGGTATTAGCCTTCAGACCCCATTCATACAAGTTCTAAGCAAGCTCATCCTGCACAATAAGCTGAAGACTTATGTTAATCCAGTGATAAAATGGAACAGTTTTGTTATTAATTTCTTTCCCAATAGTAACTACGTATTTATTCTGAGATGCATTCCACCAAAGTTATTAAATGACCTAGTCCCTCAAACTTCTCATTCCCAAATTCTAATCAGTGATAGATAGGAAGACTGAAAATATCATTAGGTTCCTCAGAGATTCAGTGAATTCTGAAGGAGCAGTTCAAGCTTCTCATCATTGGTTCTTTTTCCCAAATATGACTGATGAGTTCTGAAAGGGAAGGGTTGCAACAACATAGCTGAGTACTATCCTGAAATCTCTATTCCCTATTAATGGATCTTCTCAGAATACTTATCAAAAGCATTTTAAACATCTGGCTTTTACATGGCAGTCAAAAATTTTTTGCAGGCTGGGGATGTACCTCAGTGGTATGGTGTTTGCCTAGCGGGAGGAAAGGCTTGTTGGGTTCTATCTTTGGCACACACACACACACACACACACACACACACAATCACAAAATCCAGACCTAGTGCTGTTGTTCATTTGATTAAGAGAACTCTTTCCAGAGCTGTCAGAGATGGTTTAATACTAAAACTGTGGCTTTGTTTCTAATCACACAGCATCTGATTTATTTAGGTGGTAACCTTACCTTGGCATCAAGCAGGCTCTTGTCCAAGCTGTCAATGAGCATGGTTTAAGAAATAGTCTGTGTCTAAGCAATTCAGGCTAAAAATAACTCTGTGAGCTATTTTTTCTTTACACTTCCACAGAACACATTTGTATGTCAACAAGAGCTTTGCTCCTTGTGAGTTTTCTCTTGCTTATGCCTTTTTTTTTTTTTTTTTACAAAAATTACTGAATTCTTAATATTTTAGAGTGTTTATAAAAAAAGCATCAACATTTTCAACATGGACTGTACAAAGCCTAAAAAATAACAGAAATAAATTCTTATACGAACAGCAATGAAAATACTAATAAAACTGGAAAAGAAAGCTAAGCACATGCGTTGTCAGTATAAGTAAGACACGTGCATGGTTCAATCCCTGGTACTGCAAAAAAAAAAAAAAAATGATGTGTGCATGGGACATGCAGTGTCATGTGAGGACTGATTGCCTTATGTGTGACAATTGAACAAAGATTATTTTTGCTATACTCT